>JAUJYT010000192.1:0-25510 GCA_033996565.1 Nanhermannia nana
TGCTTTCGATTGACTTATTTTTATTCCGTATGTGTTATGTAATCGAAAAAAGCACCTCAAGTCAAATATATAATGATTAAAATACATTAATAATTAATTTGTAATCTATAATGATATACCATATTAAAGATAATCCTTTGAGCTCTACATTATCAACAACCAAAAAGTTAATCGATCTTTAAAATAAATTTAAATATAGTTATTAAAAGTTGTATATAATGTTTGGAAACTGATTGGACAATAATTAAACAATTGTCCAACTGTCCAACTGCCCAATTGTCCAACTGTCCAACTTCCAATTGTCCAATTATTCTTCATAATAATTATTATTATAAAGAAAATATATTCTTTGGGTGCAATAAGTATTGAGGCAATAAATAAAAATTTTAATCCAAATTAATTTACTGTTTTGAATAATTAAAAAATTAACCAAAGATTAGTGAGTAAATCGATTTAACTCTGTATAACTTATGGCATACAAAGGCTCAGGTTGTATATAGAGTTGAACTGAAGCTCTGGTATACTCTGCATAACTGAAAGTGCATATTCACTGTATAGCAGATATGTATTGTATTAAAACATAACCTTTTAACTTAATGAAGATTAAATAGTTATTAGTGCGATACAAAGCTGCCATACAGTAAAGATAGACTGCATTCTATAGTGTGTAGATATATGTGTGTAGACATATTCGGTTTCTAAAAACTTAAAATATATTTCCAAGAAGTTCTCCTAAATTGAAAGTTAATTATTAAGGGTCTGACTTATGCACTAAAAATTCACAAAAATTCTATCTTTAGTTTATATAACAGAAAAGACTAAAACTCTTTCGATAGCTGTGATGCCAATAAAGTTGTGAAAACTTATAAATCAAAAAATTTTATTCGAATAACTCATAGTGTTTATCAAATGAATGAATGAATGATTTTTATTTAAGGAGAATGTACTCAATTAGGAGATTCTCTATGTAATTACAATATATAAATATAATACAAAATACTAATTATTAAACTTTTTGACTACAAAAATAACAGATACTATATTTGACAACTATTAAGTGTTGTTTTTACCGATAGTACCACTTAATTAGACATAAAGTAATAAATTTGGTGACAAATGATAGAAATCTTAAAATCATAAAACTCTGTATTATTGACTGAAACGTTGTCTTTAGTGCAAAATCACTGAAAATTATTATATTTATTAATAAGTTTAAAGTAAAGTATATATCAATAATCATTTAATAAAATAAACGAAAAAATTATTGCCTTTTAGTTATTGAATATATTATTTGATTATTTTAAACATTTATATACTTTTGTTATAAGTTAAGAAAGAATTTAAAATCTAAACAACAAATTGTTTGACATAAGAGGACCGATAGATTTGATGCGATGTCTAAATTGAGTCTTAGGTTTACTTTTTGAAAGTTTTATCAGTTCTTCAATTGTTTTGAGAGTTATATTAACTCTTGAGTTGAAATTAATTGATTGTATTTCATGACAATTATTAATGAGATGACAAAATTGTTTCAGAAAACCAAAGAGATTTAACCCCCTCAGAAAATCCTGAAATAAATCCCCCCCTCCCCCCTTTATGAGCTTGCCCAGGTAAGCTTTTACCACTAATCGCTTCACAGGAAAATATGAAGTTCCCGGAAATCTCTTTTACTCCCAAATCCCTCCCTTTTGAAAGTGTTTTTAAGTGCAGGAAATAGAGTCTCTAATTATGAATTAACTTGAATTTATGTCAACTTTCACAAGAGTTGATTAATAATGTTTTCTATAAGCTCATAATCAACAAAATCTGAGCCTAAGCCTGGATTTAAAACCAAGAGCTTGAGCTTCTAATCAGCCTCGAACCTGGTGCTGAGGCTCAGTCTGAGCTAAGACACAAGTTTATGAATGATTGACTTGTTTGAAATGAAAAACATATTTTTAGTGATTCATTCATTTGTTCTTTTTATAATTTAGATATATAGATATTTTAAATAAAGCAAAATTTTTAATTATTGTCAATTGTATTGAAATTTTTAGTATAGGCTCTTCGTCTCAATAGGTTAAGCCTGAGCTTAAGCCTACTAGGCTCAAACCCACCGTTGCCTAAACCTGAGCCTGGAATATATGGACAACGTTCTTAATAAATGCCAAAAAGCACACAAAAATTAAAACTAAAAATTAGAAAAATATAGTTATATTAAGATTCAATATAAAATGTTTTTCTAGTAATTAATTCATTTTCAACAAAAATTTTAATAATTACTAAACTTTAAAATTAAACCCACAGAAACTTTTTTATTTAAAACTTTAGATATGATTTATTTAAAATTATATTTGATTATTGATTGACAAATGATAGTATTATTGTTATGAAAATTTAAAAGTTATGACTGAATATTAGTTATATTTATGAAATATATTAATTATAATAAATTATTTTTCTTCAAATACCGGTTTATAAATTTTGTTCTCACAGTTTGACTAAAATGTGAATTTATAAAATCAATGCAATGGTTTGCATAGCTTTTAATTTTCTGAAAAAATAAATTATTAATTATGTGTTGATTTGATTTCCTTCTTAAAGAGGAACTAATTTTTTGGAATTAGGACTTTCTGTTGAAGGACTTGATGAAGATCTGAGTTGAACACCACATGTCGTGGATGTAATAGTTGATGGAGTGATGATCAGAGTAGAAGGGGTTAGACTTGCATTTAGAATAGGCGTTAGACCTGTTCCGCCTTCTATAGCTTCGAGATATAAACCATTAGACGGTGTTTGTATTGGAATTCCTGTTTCATTGACAGAACTGCTGAAAATACAAGAAATCGGTAGTGAATTGGGACGCGATTTCATTGAATTCACATTCATTGAGAGGATATTCCCATTGCTGACCACAGGCTTGATATCGATTTGTTCAACCTTTGCGCTCAACTTACAGTTGGTTTTATGCGCTTCAAGAATGAACTCTAACTCTTCTTTTTGAGATTTCAAAGCTTCGATCTCTTGCTGAAGCGCTTGTCTCTTCTCTTCTAAGCCATCGGTCTCAATCAGCAATTGGTTCGTGTGATCCATTCGTCTCTTTCGACATCGAGCGGCCGCCTGTTTATTGCGTTCTCTGCGCTGTTGTCTCTTCTTTTCTTCTTCTGGTGTTAACTATAGTTACAAACAAAACAATACTTTCAGTAAAATGTAATCAAAATCATTAGGAAAGAGCGCAAACCTTATCGTTTTTGATGGGTTTTCTGCCACTCGTTCCTCTAGTTTTAGTGCCATTCAGTTTCGATCCTTTACTATAATTGGTATTATTGTTGTTATTCTCCGAACCGTTCGAGTTATTGACTGAACCATTGTTTCTGTCAATAAAAGCATTCCATTGTGACTGTGATTGTGAAGAGCTGTCATCGCTGTCATAATCTGATCCATAATCCAAATCACTATTATTGCTGTTACTGTTATTGCTATTACTGTTCATATTATTGATTAAGTTATCGTTATTTAAATTATGAACGTTTGAGACTTGAAGTGACGAATAAGTGGACGATATGTTGACCAGAGGCGGCACAAACCCTGCCTGATGTTGGTGTGGAAGTGGTTGGCGAGGAATTATCTCCATAAAGGTCTCCTCAATGTTCTTCAGAGTGGTCGGAGTCAGTGTTGGAGTCGTTTGCGTCAGACCTGTCAGACCTCCTATGCTTCCAAACTATCAAAACAATTATACAATAATAGTATTATTTATTAAATCTTTTAATATATCATTAGATCTCAAATACAACTAATAGTTCAATAAAAACCTTAAAGACTAATGAATTTATTGCATTAGTTTGTATTGAGATATAGTCATAAATAAGGAAAATGTGTTCAAAATGAAACGGATTTCAATCATAATTGAATCGGATTTGAATCAAAACATTTAAAGGAAATCTTTGACGTATTTATTGATTAAAATACGACAAAACATCATATGAAACAAACGATAAGACTTTAAAATAACAAAAACTGATATCTGTGTTCATATTAAGACTCGCATTACATTCACATTCATTACATTATAATTAAATGAATGAAACATAACATAACTCACCGTATCGTTAGTTGTTGTCGTCGAAGGCATTGAATAACTATTAATATTATTATCGATTTTATTAATATTATTATTGCTATTAATCTCTTGTGTTTTGCTTGCAATTCGAGTCTGGAATAAATCCATTCAATAGTCAGACAATTGATAAACTATTAATTCAATAACATTTAAAAGTATTATATTTTTATTTACTTTTGAGTCAAATATTTATTTATAAAAAATTAATTTGTATTAAAGGATTGTAAGAAAAGATCGAGAGATGAGTCATAAACACAAATGGTGTCAAAATAGAGGAAAAGCCCTTTTCATGACTACAAAGAAGTGATGACTTCATTCATTGCAATAATGGGTGGGATTTGTGTGGCTCTCGACCTATGGCTGAGCTGTATCTTATCGTAGAAGTTATGACGCATTGTATAACTGTTTTCACTGTTAAGTCATTTCCGTTCTCAGAAACTTAAACTCAAACTCATTTTGGTTTTGGTTTTGGTTTTAATTGACTTTTAATTGATTTTAACAAATGATAGCTTTGTTTTGATTCGTCTTTCAGTTCATTCATTAATTAGTTATTGTTATGAAAACATTTGATTCAATTCAATGTCACTGTAATTACAGTCATAACAGTCATAACAAACATTAGTTTTGGGTTACATTAAAAGTTTGATTCTGTTATCAAAACCTGTATTTAAAAAATAAATTATTTGTTTATTTATTTAAATATGAATTCATTTTAAAATATTGATTGAGTTTTAAAGGCAATTAAATCTCAAACGCATTTAGTTTTCAATTCAATTAATTTTATGATTAAATAATTTAAAAAATATTAAAATAACTCTATATTTAGGAAGAATTTAAAAAAGTTAATAAAAAAGAAGTGATTCTGATCTAAAGCTTAATTAAAAGTAATTTATTATATGAGAAAAGGATTCAAAGTATTGAAGAGAAGGCTATCGAATGCTATACTATTCTAATGCTCTTTAAGCAGAATCTTTATATTAAACCAATGATAGTATGAAAGGAATGAATGACATGAATGGCGTCACAAATGCTTTCCTTCTATTGATTTCCTAATACTTCAAAAGTGATGTGTTCTTAAAAAACTGAAAACCACAACAAATAAATGCCAAATATTTATTACAACTTAAAAAACAATTGAGAGCTTAATATTTATAATTGATTTTCAATATTCAAGTAATGCTATTATAATAACAATCCCTAAAAAGCGAAACACTTTATACAGTATTAACAGTTGTTTTGTTTCAATAAATTGAATGTCTATTAAGTGATACCAAAAGCTGTGATATTGTTATAAATATTTTTATATAAATATAATCGCATTTAAGGCCAAATATATGATTAACTGTTCAATGAATGAACACTTGTTTTGTTTCATTGGATCAGAAGTTGTGTCAAAACTTATGATATAATCGAAAAAGTATTTGTTTATTAGTATTAAAAGCAGTGAAAAGTATTGAAAAAATGGTGCGATTATTGTCTGCGATCGCATTCGCGATCATTTCTTTCGTGATTGTCTTCATCTCTATATATCAACAAATGGTGAACATTAGAAATGAACATCAGTTCAAAGTGAAGACATGGCTCATAAACAATAACATTGAATGGAATCACAATTTTATGCAAAAATATGGTAACTATTATTGGAATCCATTCTTTTCACTTCTCATTACTTTTCAATTAAATTAAATAAAACTTTTTTTAATAAAAACGCTTTTTATTATTCAAGTCTTCATTTTTGCATTTTTTGTGTTTTCAATTGATTTTGAATTAAACCAAAATTTTTGTTCAATATCTATAAAAACCTATTAAGGAGTTAAAAATGATGTGAAGTGAAAGCTGTTAGAAAGTGTTTATCACTAGAATTGAAAGTTTATCTTAATTTGAATCGATTTCAAAGTAAAGTTTGTTTTCCAATCGATTTCTTACTTATTTGACAGTTGATTGAGATGTGAATCAGTGGACAACTGATACCCTTCGTGAGCACAAAAGCACAACCAATCAAATGAATCACTTTTTAATTAACTATAAGTTTATTAGAATTCGTTTTTATTGGATATCGAAAGAGAAACTTGAGATCAGTCGTTAATTGGTCTTTAACTTGAAAAATAAACTTTTTGTATAATTGATCCAAAAAATAAATTCCTATGTTTTTAGTTATACTTTATTACAATATACTGTATATAAAGCCAATAATTTCTTAGCAAAACTCTATTACAAACAGAAGTTATTGACTCGCATGACATCCGTTAAGAATCAAATGATAAAAGTGTTCATTTGTTGGGATGAATGCTATGACATACAGATAACTGTTATAACAATTGTCCACTAATTCGACTATAAGTAAGAAATTAAAGTAATTTATTCAATATTTAAAATGAGTTGAAGTTTGAGAGCAATGTATGCAATAAATAGTTATATTTATAAATTATTTTTACTCATTTATACGTTTATTATAAGGTTTACAACTTGATTGAGATCAATGATCTCTTAATTAAATACAAATATTAGAGATTTTGAAAGATTATAATCTATTATGTAATGTAATAATAATATCACACTTCAGTTAAGTCAAGTTTGTCTCACTTTGAAAAGGTTTGTCAAAAGTTTGATAAGTCTCTTATCAATAGACATACATTATATCGATATAAATACTGATTTAGTATAACTTTTATACTTTAAAAAACAAATTTGTCAACTTGTGGTATATCTTTAAATGTTGTATTTGAAGGTTGCGTAACATTATTGGATTGCGTTCAAGTGCTGACCAATTATGAAAACATCGATCAAAAACAAATTAACCGACGATCTGATAAACTGAAGAGTTTAATAAATTTGGCCGAAACTTATAAAAATGAAACCGTATTAGAGAAATGGTTCCAAAACAACAAAATTCCTAAAAGTTTTATCGATAAGTAAGTAAAGATTCTATTTAAGCAATATTTGGCTCATTTAACACCTTTAACACTTTGAACATCAGTTAGCTTTGCATTTATTATAAAATTTATTAAATTAAGTCAAACTTTAAGTGAATTTGTATTTATCATAAACTAATGCAAACATTTTTACTTCAAAACACTTTGAATACAAATACATATTTTTATTAAATAATTGATGTGATACATGAGATGTTTAAAAGAAGTTTTTATGCATAAGAACGTGTGACAGGCATTTAAATAGCAAAACCGGAAATGGGAAGCAAAAGTGAAAATCCGAGATAAACAGGAGCCTTAAAATCGCCTAATTTTATGCCTAAATGTTGTCCTAAACATCACTTCTCATAAATTGGAATCCGGGCTCTCCGGGAAATGGAGTCTACTTAACTCAACTTACAATTCAATTTCTATTCAATTTGTTTTAAGTTTTAATTACTAAAGAACTCTCAATAGACTGTTGCCATTGAAACATAAATTATATTAAAATTATAAGTTATAAAATTGGGGTTTTCACTAACAAGTGCATCAAAAGTATTGCATTACATACACTTCAGAGCATTTTGATTATAATAACTAAATATTTAATAAACTTATAAATACTTGCCATTAAGTCACATATTGTTTATTTTGATTGTGGTTTGTATACAAATATAATTTACAAATTCATTTGACTGTGTATTCAAACCCAAACCGTTTCCTTTTGTGTAATAGTTTTAAAAGTAGGTATCGATTCAATTCATTATACGAGTTGTCAGAACTTTATTGGTCTATTGGAAGCGATGAATTCATTGGAGAAAACGATTCCAAAGAGCTTTTGAAGTATTTGTTCGATTCTTTGCCTCACGAAAGAGTAGATTTAGAAGATTTAATCGATCAAATCTGGACTGACATTAATAATGACGATCGCAAGCCATGGAATTGGGGTGAGTTTTGTCCAATATCTCTAGTATTGTTACTTGTCTTCAATTATTCATTATATTGATATTTACTATACAATAATCGAATACTTTGAGACTACTCTTCACTCAAATCGATAACTTATAACTTAAGTTATAACATAAGAAAGACCTAAAACTGTTAGAATATTGTTTCAAAACTGAACTACCATTATATTGAATATTATAAGAACTGATAAATATTTATGTAAAATATGTATTTTCTTATGCCTTATATAGTGTGTGCTTTAATAATAGAATAACATTCTTTATACTCTTCTATTCATCACTTGAATCTATTATTACTCTAATGTCATAAGACTGATAAAAGTTTCATTCATTAAAATCGATTTTAATAATCATTATTACTGTAATATTGAGTTTAAAGTTTAATATAGAGTATAATACCTGTAATAGTGTTGCCTAGAAATACATGAATACACTCAATATGTTTTCTCTACAACTTTAGCTCAAATGATCTTAACATCAGTATTAATAGCTATAATAGTTGGTATCGCAACCATGGCATCAAACCTACCAAAGTGTGGTTTTCTTTCATACGTGAGCGGCAATTATCTCGCGCCACAAAACTGTAAAGTCGTATTCGAGTGGAAAAATCCATCTATGGTTGGAAACACTGTCTCTTTTGTCATTAAAGTGAGATTAAAATTCAATCATTATTTTCTATATAACATTGAATTTTATTCAAAGTTTTTTCAACGTAACGGTCGTTCATATCCAATATCTACTGAAGACAACTTACTCGTTGAGATCACTCAGGGCTCACATATAATTCCCTGTTCTGTAGAATTGGGCGGAAGTGATCCTAAAAGTGCAAACATAGCCAGAGTTCAGTTTTCTGCGAAAAGATCGGGTTCTTATAACTTAAGTATATTTATTGGTCCAAATTTTACTCACATACGTGGCTCACCCTTTACTAGTATTAAATTCTTGCCTACACTTCCCTCTCCTCAGGCAAGCTTTCAAATAGAATTCTTTAAATCATTTTAATTAATACCTATTTTCTCTTCAATAGGAAACAGGATTTATAAACCATTGTTCGACAGTAGTTTGCACTGAAAAGATCCCGCACGCGCTCTTCATTGAAATGCGTGACAAATACGCAAATTTGTGTGCATTTGACCAGAATTTTGATGCAAGCGATGAATTTTCAGTTGATTTGATAGAAACGACTACAGGAAAGCCAATTCACACCTCATTCTATTGGGACGTTCAGTCGCAAGTGTCCAGAATCGCATTGGTATTGAAGTTAGAGAGAGAAGGACTCTATAGAGCGACCGTTTCATATCACGGCTCTTTGTTAAAGAACGGAGACTTCAATATCATAGTGTTGAACAGTAGCGACGCAGCAATTGTTCAGAAACTTGCGAACAGAAAGACTCATAACTTGTCATTTAATGCTAAGCTCTTATGTGTAAACAACGATCGATTGAATAAACCTAAAAAAGTGTTTTGTTTTATTTCTCCCAAACAACTCACTATCAAAGAATACATTCTCAAAATAATTCCTAAAAGACTTGTGACATTCCGTTTGTGTCCGTCAACAAAGTTTCAATTTCAGGCCAATATCACAGCAAATCAATATTCAAATGACAACAACGACACCACTAATAAACTGTTAATCATTGACGACGGATGTCAACCACCTGTAGAACTACTTACTGATGAGCGCAATGTGATCGCCGCCACGTTTACGCAATTCTTACTCAATAACATCGGAGGCAGTGAAACATTTAAGGATAAACAGGACTTCTTTTATTCTGAAGTTCGAAAATATCATCAAAAGAACTTTCACGAGAGGTTCCACATAAAGATAGATCGCGAAAGACTCTTAGACTCGTCCATAAAAGCGATCAAAGGGTTGAGTGTTGGCGACTGGTGTAAAAACTTTGAAATTCAATTCATCGGAGAGAATGGCGTCGATTGGGGTGGACTTCGAAGAGAATGGTTCGAACTTTTGAGCCAAAATCTATTCGACCCAAACGTGTCTGATTTGTTTAATCGGTTCAAAAACGACAAACAAGGACTCGTTCACCCGAACCCTAAGTCACAGTTCAAGTTGAAATATTATGAGTTCGCGGGCAAAATAGTGGGAAAGTGTTTATATGAATCATCTTTGGGCAGCTCTTATAGACAACTCTTGAAGGCAAGGTTTTCGCGATCCTTTTTGGCCCAATTAATAGGTTTACGCGTTCACTACAAGTACTTCGAACAGGACGACCCCGACCTCTATGTCTCCAAAATCAAATATCTTCTCGAGAATGATGTAGAAGAGATCGAAATGTACTTTACTGAAGAGGAGTACGACATGTCTAACGGCAAACTCATTCGAACCGTTGAACTGATTCCCAATGGGTCTAAAATTCAAGTAAAGAATAGTAATAAACTTCAGTATTTGGACGCTTTGGCGCAGTACAGACTCGCGACTACAGTCAAAGATCAAGTCGAGTACTTTCTTAAAGGTTTAAATGATTTAATACCAGACAATCTTTTGTGCATTTTTGACGAAAACGAATTGGAACTACTGATGTGTGGGGCAGGAAATTATTCAATATCTGAATTCAAAGCCAACCACGCAGTCAGCGGTGCGAACTATGAATTTCGTAAAATTCTTGACTGGTTTTGGACAGCGATTTCCAATTTCACTGACGAAGAAATGGCGCGACTGCTCCAGTTCACCACTGGTTGCTCTCAATTACCTCCGGGAGGGTTTGCAGAACTTAATCCCAGATTTCACATCACATCTTCTCCTACATTCGGAAACCTGCCGACCGCTCACACATGCTTTAATCAGTTGTGTTTACCTGACTATGACTCTTACGAACAGTTCGATCGCGCGCTTAGACTCGCCATTAATGAGGGTTCAGAAGGGTTTGGTATGATTTAGTGGTTCAATGATCTTATTTAAACTTTAGTCATATCTAGTCTTAAATGTAAGCATTTAACCATCTTTTGTAATCTAAGTCATACATTTGTTTCATTCTATTCCAAACTTAATTGAGAGACTTGTCAATTAATATTTATATAATTAACTTATAATTAACTTATAATTAACTTATTATTACTGTATAAGTCATGCATTATTTCTAATTTGAAACTTGAAAAAGTAATTTTAGTGCCTTTATATTCAACACATTTTAAATATATATATAATTCAACTGCTATTAAATCGTAAATCAAAAGTTTTTATTAATCAATTTTTGGATATTTCTAAAATTCTGAAATAAAATGGTTAGTAATAAAACTGATTTCCTAAAAGTCAATGTTTTGGTGATCTTGTTCTCAAGCGAACAAAACCTTTGTTTTTTGAGCAAATTATATACTTTTACTCATTTTCAGTCATAAACTATTTTTAATTAAAGACTAAATGTAATCACTATTTAAAACAAAACTTTTAATCAATACTTTTATGAAATAATTCAATGCAATGTTACGTAAATTTAACTGATTTTACGAATAACTTCTCAAACATTACCGAAAGATAATTAAATCGTTTAAAAAGATGTAATGATTTCTTTGCGAATAAATATTTGGTATTATTTGCGAAACAGTTTGAAAGCGCAAGAGTTCATAAAGAAATTGGTCCCAATCTGTCAAATATATTCTTCCGCAATGAAATTGTCTTTTTATTTGTCACTCCGGCAGCTCTTCTGAGAGCGATTCTCTTTGCCTGAGCCACAGCTGGAGATGTGACGGATCTGTTTGTGAGAGTAGAAGAGCCAACAGACCTGTTGACTATCAAGCGATTAGTTGTTGGTATGATATTAGACAATGAGTTACTATTAATTCCTATTCTGTTCTTTACGCTCACAGTTCCTGAAAAGTTCATTAAATTAAGTTTTATAACAAACACAAACATTTGAATCCATACCTTTCTGAGTACTTCTTAAGCCGGAAGTATTTGGCGGTATAATCAACTTTTTAACTGTTGGAGAATTAGTGGTCACAGTCTTTCTCAGTAATAAATTAGTTTTAATGACATTGTCTGACATACGACTTGTGTTAACACCATTTCCACTGATAACTACCCGTCGTTTAGGACTCAAAGTGTCTGAATTTGAGTTAACGCCTAAACGCGCAAAAATTGATGCATTTTTGTCCGCATTTTTCTCACTTCCCAATCGAGAAAATACTGATGACTTCGCTGAAGAAGTCTTAAGAGATTCCAAACCAAGCATTTTATTTGCGCCAAAATTCATATCGTTATCATTGTGTTCATCAAAATCTTCATCTTCTGGTTCTTCTTCTTCAGAAACAAGAACTCGTCTAATCTTATGAGTGGTGGGTCTCACTGAAGACTCAGCCGAACGCTTGAGACTTATGGTATTGGATGTCGAACTCGGGTTTTGCGCCGAAACTTGCGGTGAATTAGCCTTAAGTCGAGTGACCATCGGTTGAGACAAACGATTACTATTGGGAACAGTTGTGCGCGAAGTACTGCCCACTTCGTTGACTGCATTGACGTCTGTGCCCAACATCTTGTGTCTCGTGGTCTCGTAGTGAACATTCTTCGCGTGGCGTAAGATCGCGATCACGTCTCCCATTGTTTTGATTCCCATATCGTATAGAATTTCTTTTGTGATATCGATTAACATATCGTTTTGTATTCTATGGTCTGTGAATATTATCGCATATTTTGTCGCCACATTTGATGGAAGTCCCGCTTCGGTGAAGAATTTCACCCATTTATTCGTGTTCGCAGACATTGCTGTTCTTTATTTAACAATTAATTAAAAAAACAAATATTTATTTATAAAATATTCAAAAATGTCTCTCTTATTGAATTGAAATACAAACTAATAATAGGACTCAATATAAGGCCATCTCTTGAATGACTCGAACATCAAAACTATTTATCAAATATTCATTAAAAGTATCCATTCATATAAAAAGGTATTTAAAAAACTTTAAATTCTAAAGTTTGTGATTCAAGTGATTTTTAAATTAATAATTAAAATTAAAATTTATATAAATATAAGTGCAATGAACAGCAATGAATAGGTTTGAAATATTGTTTTATTGGTTTATTTGGTGTTCAAGTCTTGTGTATTCGTTGGTTTGTTTTATTGTTGAATCGCAAGGTATTTAACACTCATTTCAATAAAACTTTTCAATAAAAAGTTTTTTTTAATTCAATTTAGATTTTCGTAAATTAGTTGATAAGAAAGACTTCACAAACGGCTGGCTTTGGGACCGATTTAGAGATATAGCAGACTATGAATGGTCTGCACTGAGACATACTTTTATAAATAACTATCACTTGATTTTACTGCACTGTCTGTGCACTCAATTAATCTCTAAAATTAATGTTAAAGTAATGATAAGTTCAACAAATATTTTAGACTTGAATACAGTAAAAAATTAAATTGAAATAACTCTCAATTTTTGCTTTAATTTAGTATTTGTCGCACTTTTTCGTAATATATTCTTCAATAGCAATAACACAAGTGTTAAATGGGTCCTCTTTACTGATAATATGGTTTAATATATTGTTGTGGTTATTGATTCATTCAATTGGTAGTCAACTGCTATGTTATGTATTATTTATGACAACACTCTATTTAGTACATAATCCGATATTTTTCTCCAAAAAGTTGTTATTCTTACCGAACGAAAGGTATTCATTTCTATTTGAAGTGAGCATTGCATGGCTTAATGCCAAGGGTTTGAGTTTCTCTATCGATCGCATCCGCAGTGGTTCTCATAATTCTTTCAAATTTAACGACATTATTACAAGTGTTTCATATTGTCTTTATTTTCCTGCGTTCTTCACCGGACCCATTCATCAGTATTCGACTTTTTTGAGTGATGTGAGAAATTAACGTTTTAACAAATATTTTTTAAAAAAGTTTTTAAACTATTATATGTTTGATGTCTTTCAGATGAATAAACTTCCTCTAAAATGGACACCAAATCGATTACACACTATTATTAAGGATGTAATACGTTATGTGTTCTGGACTTTGATATTTGAAGTGATGTTGCATTATGTGTATTCGTCTTCCATTCAATATTATCCAGAAATAAGTGATGAGTTCAGTATATGGCCGTTGTGTGGCTTAGGATTTGCACTGCCGTTAATATTCTTTGTTAAATATTTCATAATATATGGTTCTGCGGCCACTATTGCAATGATTGATGGCTTTCATTTGCCGCCACCGCCAAAATGCATATCT
Source organism: Nanhermannia nana (assembly GCA_033996565.1). NCBI lineage: Eukaryota > Metazoa > Arthropoda > Arachnida > Sarcoptiformes > Nanhermanniidae > Nanhermannia > Nanhermannia nana. The sequence continues at coordinate 14,165 of JAUJYT010000192.1, forward strand.
CGAATACATTCCTGCAGTTATTTATGGCGAACATTTGATCGCGGACTCCATTTATGGCTTACAAAGTTAGCCTCACTTTTCTTTATAATGTATATAACTTATTAAAGTAAAAGTAAATAACTATTTTACAGCTATTTTTATAAGCCTATTATCGGCTCGAAATGGAATACAATGCGCAAAATTTTTGCCGGCTTTGTATGTTTTGCGTGTATTTGTTTATGGCATGGAATGGATTCAGCGATAGTGGTCTGGACTTCACTCAATTTTTTCGGTGTTTCGTCTGAAATCATCGGCAATTCAATGAATTCGACTAAATTTTGGAATTCAGTTAAGGTATAAATAGATAAGTATTAAAAGTGTTTATTTATTCTCAATTCTCTGATTCAGCGCAAACTTTCAAGAGATGGTAACATAAGACTGAATGCGTTAATAGCGAGTCCATTCTTCGCTATAGCTTTTGCTTCAAACATATTTTTTCTGTCTAATTGGGAGGTCGGCTATTGTTTTGTCAAAAGAATACTAATGTCATTCCCCACACCCTTATTGCCTACTCTTCTCATAATGTATTGTGGATGTCATGTCTCTATGTATTGCGCTAAACACGAACGTTAACTCACTATTTCAACACTTATTTGTCTAAATCTTATTCAATTGATCTCCAGATCTGTTGATTCAACACTTAAAAGACAAAACTTAAAGAATAGAATTGAATATAAATAATATTCTAAAATAAATAAATCTCAATCACTAACAAATTTATTTAAATTAAATCTTAATACAAGACTATTAAACATGAAATCATTCTTGAAATCGAAGATTAATTATGTCACTAAAAACCAAAGAATATTGAACTCAAGCGAAATAACTTAAGAATTTATTTTTCTATTTATAGAATGTTTAAATCGTTTAAATAACTATTAGAAATATAAAACTTAATTTTTTTATAAATTATTTTATAAGTTCCTATTTTTTTAATATAAATTACAAAATCTTTATAACTGTAATGTATAGTAATTTACAATGACTTAAAATTTATAAGCTTTTGAACTTCATTCCAATAAAACAAGTCTTGCCGTTCCGTCTAATACTTCCTTTTGTAAAATTGATTAAAAAAATATTAATAAAACTTAATTATATTTTCTTAAAACCGTTTACTTTTCCCGACTCTGTTGTGCACACGTATTGACATTCAATGAAACGCTTTTTAACGCCGATTACTATGATTTGTGCGCAAACTTTTTCATCGATATATACTATAAGTAAAACAATACATAACTGTTTCAGAACTTATAGAAGTAATAAAAGTTTAAAATTAAAAGAATCAGAGTTTGAAGTTATATAACAAATCAAATCAAATCAAATGCAATGAATTACATGGTTTTGTGAAGTTAATCACCTGATTCGCTATAACAGCTCCCGGGCCAGGAAGTACTGTCCCCAATACGGCAGAAACGAGTCTTAAGAGAAATTAAGTACAAAATGAGTTAATTTCTAAAAATTAAATTTATATTTGAATGCAATGATAGTGAATAACTATATAAACCCATTGAGAAGAGCCCCGTGAACTACAGGTCTTCCAAACTTTCTTTTTGCGCAATAGCTCTCATCCAAATGCAATGGATTTGTGTCACCACTCAGTTTGGCGAATGATTTCACGTCTTCTGCAGTAAATGTTCGCCAAAGTTGTGCTTTCGCTCCGATTTGTACTGAACTCAAGTTCTTACAAATTATAGATTTATTAAAAAATATATTATTTCTAAATAACTGTTTGGAAAAGAGTTTAATTTCAACAGAAAGTGAATGCATTTTTTGCACTAATCATATGTCAGAAAACTTGTAATATAAACAAAAAGTGAGGGAAAGGGCGGGCTCTGAAGTGCACAGAAAAGATATGAATAGTTACATAATTTATTGAGAGCTAAACGGAAAGGCATTAATGCATATAAAGTGCAAAAGGAAGGCAAACTACAGTCACTGCAGTGCCCGTTAATGGAAGTGTCTTAAAGATAGAGAGGCACTAAATCCCCCGTCTTATAGATCTGGTCTAAAGGGGGGGGTTTTCCTGACACCCATCTCAACCGTGCGGCTATAGATGGCAAGCGGGAGAAGTGAACGAAAGCAGTGGACACTATGCTGAGAGATCTGCTGAGAATTTCAAAGCGATCATACACAGGGAATGTGTACACACGACACACACTTCCAATACTACACTGCAATACTTCCTATTTATACCTCTCATAACTCAGTCGTACAAGAGTTACAGTTTTTAATTTTCTTTTTAATCAAATCTATTCATTGGCAGCAAATTTATGTTCAAATTATTGCTAAATAATAAACAATTCAATTCATTGCATCGAATTATGTGTTAATTATTTGAAATTTATTTTTGATTTAATTATTAAAAATTAAAAATCAATTTTTTTATTAATTGTATTGCCTTTAATGCAATGATAGAGTCATGTGATTTCATTTCAGACTGACTTACATTTGATGCAAACATTCATTCATAAGAAAGTGTTTATGTTTTTGTTTAATAAAATAAAATGAGTTCTGAAGAAGTGAATGATATGAATGACATGAATGACACCGAAGAAGAATATAGTGATGAAGAAGCAAATAATGAAATGGACAATGAAATGAATAAAACAATACGTTTTGGTATAAATCATAAACAAATCAATTGATAACTGTATTAATTATTGAAAAACTAAACTTAAATTAATTTTATTTAAGAGTTATCTCAAACACCATTCGAAGAATTACTTAAACTAAAAGACAAATTGGGAACAAAAGTATATAACGAGACAGTTATTAACAAAATGAGTGAAACAAATAATCGTAAAAATAAATACAACAAAAACGTGACGTTTAAGAGGATTAATAAGAATAGACCACAAGAAATATCATCTAAAAAGCCGGTCTCACAGGTCAGAGATGTGTATCAGTTGAAGAAGAAGAGTGTCGACAATGAGAGAAGAGATCCGCGATTTCAAGACGAGTGCGGAAAATATAATGAAAAAGTATTTCAACAAACCTTTGGTTTTCTCAATGATATCAAAGATAAGGAAATCAATGATTTGAAGAAAATGTTGAAGAAGACTAAGAATGAGACTAAACGACAACAAATCGAGTATTTATTGCAAAGAATGCAAAACCAAAGAACAGCTGATCAGCAAAAGCAAGAAAAGAAAGAAATTGTAACCAATATTAGGCGTAATTTGAAAGCAGAAAATGGAAACAAAACATTTGTCAATAAATGTGAGCTTTTTATTAAATTTAAATTTCTATTATTTCCTAATTTTATAAAATTTTAATAAAATTACTTTCAATTGAAGCAACACTTAAACGCATAGAATTGGTTGAAAAGTTTAAACGACTCAAGAAATCGGGAAAATTAGAGAAATATATGGAAAAGAAGAGGAAAAGAAACGCAACGCGAGAACGAAAGAAAATGCCGTCAACTCTATGAACATATTCTAAAAGTTTTAATTAAAATAACAAATATTTCTGACTAATAACTAACTAAATGCCATTTTTGAATACAAAATATATTGATTTAAATAAATGAATACTCATTATTGAAACTCTAACTTAAGTTTTATTGAATAGACTTTTGTATTAATTAAACTGAAAAAAAGATTTAAAACTATACAAAAAATGTTAAGAAGTTCTCAAAATCTTTGCTTGTCTTTTGTCTTCAAGCTGTTGGAGTTGTTTTTGGACAATTTCTTTTCTTTCTTCCAAAAACTTAGCGTATTCTTCTTCATCGAGTTTATAAACAACTTTTACGCCGCAAGTCTTGGCCGCTTCGATAATGTCTTCGCAAATATTCTTAAGTGGAACGCAATCATACATAGGGTCAGCGCTTTTCACTTTTGCGATCTCATAGACGTGTTTGACTGTTATATATCCGGCGGTTTCTACCCTTGGATTCATAGCTCCTCTTTCACAACCCGATGCCTGACGTATGAAATATGTGAGCGGAGGCACTCTTATCACCAAATTATAACTTCTGTCCGCCTTTTAAGATATAAATATTAGATATTAACTAAATTTCAAAACAATTTCTATCAAAGCGGTGTCTGTTTTGCTATTAAAGCTTTAAAGATATTCGACTTCAAAGCCACTAAAGTTATAATAAAAGTTTTTATTAAATAATGTTTTCTTCAACTGAGAACTCGACCTTTGAAGTCGAAAATTTTGAAAACTTTGATAGATATCTATCTGTATCTGTTGATGACTAATGATGTCAATGGCTTCGAAAACCTTAGAGCCTAAGCCATAGCCTAAGCCATAGCCTAAGCCATAGCCTGACCCTTATGGACATCATTACAAACGATGAATTGTATGAAAACAGAAATTGGTCGACAATCAGATGTAAATAGACTTTAATTGAATTGATTCTTACATTTAATGATATATTGCACGGAAGCGGAACTCCGGGTTTGATGTCTTTTGTTCTTTCATTAAAATCTTTGCAAAACTGCGCGATATTTATGCCTCTCTTTCATGAATAGAAAAATAAATATTAATTCACTTGTAATCAAAATTATAACAAAAGTTTTTGTAGTTCTGTTCACACATCACAGGCCTTAACAGTAAACCTGTTGGTCGAGAGCCAGCACGACATGGATGTGACCCAAACCTGACTTAAGCTGTAATAGAAGTCAATTAAAGTGAGATCGAAGTCACGCAAGGCTTGGATCACAAGAAGTCTCAAAACACATGATATGAAGCCATATATTGATAGGAATTGTCTGTACTCTCGACCAGAGCTACAAAAGTAATAGAAATGATGATTATATAGAAAGTGTCTGAACCTGTCCGAGTTGTGGTCCGAGAGGAGGTCCGGGTTGTGCCAAACCGGCCGATATCCAGAGCCTCATAGGTGTCGAATGAATCACCTTTTCCGTCGATTTCTTCGCTGACTTTAATTTACTCACACTTTTAGACATTCTTTCAAATTATTGTTTCAATTAATATATATTTTAATTTCTATTTTATTTTTGGCTTTAATTCTCATTTAAATTATGAGATTATTATTGAATTCAATGTTTTTGCTTTTGAATCAAAATATAGCAAAACATAAATAATGTTTTGTTTTATATATACTTAAAAAGTTTGCAAAAAGTTTTATTTTAATAAATATTCAGAACAATTGATATTTTCAATTATTTATCAAAATCTCTGATATAATTCTGATTCAGAACATTGTATTCTTTATGAAGAAGTGATGACATTATAACTAAATTAATATAAGAGCCAAAAAATGAAGAGTTAAGAGAGTATTGTAGTTAAAAGTTTTGACGGCTTTGATCACTAAATCAAATTCATTTTTCTCTGTTATAAACATTTAATTATTGATTAAATTATTAAAAAGTATTGAATTACATTTTAAAAGATATCGTTTTAAAACTTTTTGTTCAAATTTTTAAATGTATGCAAAGTTAGTGCAAATATTTTAAAAATGTTAACCTATTTTTCAAATACAAGTCACACAAGTTTAGTAATTCTGATTGACTCTTATTTTTATTAATTATTCAATAAAATTATTCTAATTGTTGTAAAAATCACTTCTATTAGTTCTAAATATAAAACAATTCCGATTTAATTGACTGATAATTAATATGATTTAAAGTTATGAAATCTGATGAAATCAAGTGCTTTTGAATTCAAAACTAACTTCAATGCAAAAAGTTTGGGAAAACCAATGCTTAAGAATTAGGACTTTTGATTAGAAAACAAACAAAACTACATATTTTGATATGAATTTGTATTTGTTTAATCACTTTTATTATGCTTTAGTTTAGTATTTATTTTACAAACCAATGTATAGCTATTTTTGTTAATTTTCTATCTCTTATTCACTGATTTTTCTAATTGTGTTTATATTGATATGAGTTTTGAGATCAAAATTATTTTGACTCAAGTTCAGAACTTTGAATCATAAAAATAGGCATTAATTTAGTTATATTTTAGACCCAAAAAGTTTAGGTTAATCTTTAAGTAGTCTCTCAATTAATAAGTTTGAAACAACCGCAACCGCAACAAACCGCAGTATACTTTAACCGCAATATAAACCCAAGAGATGTCTCTGTAATAGCAAAGCATTGATGAAATCCTTTCTGGTTGTGTCGCCATTTGTGTGAACACGAGTTTTCTTAATTAACTAATTATAGCGTAAGTATAACTCTATTTAAATTAATTTTAACATATAATTGACATAATTTACAAATTAAACAAACATTTAATAGAATTGAATTAAAACATATAATAATTGAATGAAATAATTAGTAAATAAAAATAGTTTTGATGCAGCTATTGATGAGTTGACACGTGTTTTGTTTTCTCTCAATAGAGGACTTATAAATGTTTTCTAACTATTGATTATCAAAATTAGTGTCCATTAAGTCATTGTCAACAAAATGGTGGCCGAAAAGAAACAGAAGAAGACATTGGAGAGCATTAACTCTCGATTGGCTTTAGTTATGAAATCAGGAAAATATAGTTTTGGTTATAAACAGACACTTAAAACACTGCGTTTGGTATTAATTACAATAATTACTATTATTGTTATATATAATGAAAACTAATTGAACTGATTTTAGGGCAAAGCAAAACTGGTGATAATCGCCAACAATACGCCTCCTCTCAGAAAATCGGAGATTGAATACTACGCGATGTTAGCGAAGACAGGGGTTCACCACTACTCTGGCAATAACATAGAGTTGGGCACCGCTTGTGGCAAATATTTTAGAGTCTGTTCGCTAAGTATTACAGACCCCGGAGATTCAGACATAATTAAAAGCATGCCTTCTGAGGGACAATAAAATATGTAAAATTTGATGTTTTTATTGTACTATTCATTAAATTAAAATTCAATAAAAGGCTGTGAATTCGATAACAAGAAAACTGCAATTATTTGATTTTGATTTTCACGTAAACCAAATTTTCCTTTTAATCTATTTTTTTGCCTTTACTATCATTTATTTATTTCCTGTTTATGATAACAGAGTATAACCTAAAGAGAGAGAGTTCAGTGTCCACTACAATAGGCTGGACTTTAGCTGACCTTAAAATTATGAGATTTGGAGGTCAGTGAGTCTTATGAGAGAGACAAAACTGGACTAATCTTACATTTGCTTCAAATATTCCAAATTTTGTTTTCACTCAAAGCCCTACTGACCCCACACACTAATTAAGATTAGGAGAAATTTGTTTACTCTCTATTGTTGGGTATTTACTGATATTTATCAATACTTTCTCGATCGCTATAAAAGTGAGCCTCTTTTTCATTGAATATCTCATTTGCAACAATTGCTTTAGTTGTCAATATTGAAAAGTTTACTAAAAGTTTTAAATATGAAACAGAGGTTTATTGTAATATTTGCTGTGTTGAGCAGTTTCTCAGTTTTACTGCCACATGAGTCCGAATGTTTGGTGGGTTTAAAAAGTATAGTTCACTGGGGAGCTAAAGGAGTCGGAGCTGGTGTTAAAAAATCTGCTGCAATTGGCAAAGGAGTGGCGGCAGGTGCTAAAAGTTCCTTAGCAGTTCCTATCATCGGTGCAAAGAAGGCTTTACTGTTAGCTCCGATCGCAATACCGCTCGCTATCGGTACGATTCAGTCATGGATTTTATTTTCTCATTATTTGAGTCTATTTTTTTGAGGATATAGTAATTCATTTTGAAATTGGTATTTAGGCAGTAAAGCAATTCTGGCGGCTAAGCTGGCGGTACCAATGGGTATCGGCGCTGCTATCGGTGCGCCCATCGGGGCACTGATTGGCGCTAAAGCAGGTGCTCTTAAAGGTGCTTTAGTTGGAAAAGCAATCATAGCGGCGAAGGTGGCTCTGGCCAAGAAGGCAGCCGTTAAAACGGCCGCTGTTGTGGCCGCACCTTTTGTAGTGGCGGCCGGAATAAAGGCTAAGGTTTGTGTTTTATTTATATATCACTTTATCAGATATCTAAAGTTTATAAACTTCTAAAAGATTGCCGGAGCAAAACTTGGACTCGTTGCTAAAGGTGTGTCAGCCGCTGGCGCAGCAGTTTCTAGTGTCGGAGCGAAAATCTCTACTCTTTCCAAAAAATTAAACGGCTTTACATCTGATTTTGCTAAAAAACTAACACCATCTCTGTCTCTGCCTTCAATACCATTATCATTACCTTCAATACCATCATTGCCTTTGATCGAGAAAAAGAAGGGCCCGACTTCTCTGGAATATGCTTTTGTGTAAGTTTTGAACCTCTTTTACTTATAACTTGAGTTCAAGTCTGACTTCTATTACTATATTTAATATTTATTGAAAATCAGTGTAAATGGACCGCACACTGGCTATCAATCGAAGAAAGCGAGCTTTTACTCATCGTACAGAAAGCGTCGAGAGGCCAGTCCTGATGCTGCCCCTGAACCACAAGGCAATGCACAACAGTTATTACAATTGGTGCGATCGCAAAATGCTCAGCAATGTTTGGTATGTTTTGATATTTAGTTTTATTATGTTTTGGTTTATTAATTAAACTCTACTTTATAGCAAAGAGTTATCTGCGAATTGAGCGCAAATCCTAATTCTCATGGTACCGAAGGCGTGCGCTTCGGGAGAAGTTTAATGTAAGTAATACTTTATCTGTTACACTATATAAGTAATGATAAAATTAACTTTTTGTCAGATTATTGGAATCTCAAACCGATAGAGCGGCTGCACAGCAGTATAGACAGGCGGCTACTACTGGCTCACAAATATCAAGCTCACAGCTTTGCACCAATTTTTATCCTTCTTGTGCTTTTCAATCCAATGAAATTATAAGAATCGGCAATCAAATGATTGACGGATAAAATAATCTAATATTTTATTAAATAATTATCTTTTTTATAATTCATCGCATTATAGAATCATTTATTAGTTAAATATTTAAATGTAAATCACTTAATAAAGATATTATGTTAATTAAATTTATGAGTTACTATACAAAAATGGGTCAAAACGAAACTCTGTTTCATGAATGGGTTGATTTATTTGTGAAAATTTGCTTTGAGATTAAAGAATTGAATAGAAGTGTCAGATCCTTTGGGGATTAGGCTGTAGTCACATCCGCATCAGAATTCAATCTGAGTTTTGTACTCTTTGCTGTCAACATAACATGTTATTTGTATTTTATTAGGTTTCGAATTTGAAATTCAAATGAATAAAAAACAAGATGTTGTTAAATATGATAATGATTTTGTTGTACATTTTATTATTATGTGTCGAAGGATCAGATGCTGTATTTATTCCAGGGTTAATGTTTCCTCTCTTAATAGGGAGAGGATCCTTATTCGGCATATTCGGTCTGATCGGAGTTGGAATGTGCTATTTTTTGGCTGTTTTATCGCTTTCAAGTATGGATTATCTTCATAAACGTCGACGAAATGAAGATAAAAACAGATTTGAATCTATGCAGTCAAACAATATGTTTGATAGACATTCAATGGGACAGCAAATGCAGTATTCGTTAGATGATTACGAATATATGCTTCGGAGAACGCAAATGCAGAACTACTACGATGATCAGCAAAATTATAATAACCAAATGTACAGACCTCAGCTCTATTACAGACCTCCAGAAGATTACAGACCTCCAGAAGATTACAGACCTCCACAAGATTACAGACCTCCACAAGATTACAGACCTCCACAAGATTACAGACCTCCAGAAGATTACAGACCTCCAGAAGAGCAAAGTATACCTCAAGCATATTATCCGAATATGTTTAATAGACACCCATTCAGGCATTTTGTGAACAGATATAGAAATCCTGGTCTTTACGCAGATTCGTCATCACTAAGCTTTATGAGATCTTATCCTCATTTTCTAAAAAGAAAGAAAAGAACCTTTGATTTAAAAAAAATGAGATCATCTTCTGATAGCAAGACTGTTAGTTCATCTTCTGATAGCACGACTGTTAGTTCATCTTCTTCTTCATCAGACAGTCTTTACTATTATTCACCAGAAACTTACAGAAAGAGAACACATAAAAATGACAAAACAGGTTCAGTTACGTATTCATATCCGAGCTCTTCAACAACAACACCCACACCTAAAATATCAAATAATGATTACGGCCAATATTCAACACATGGCACCGCATCGAACGGATATAACAAACCCGCGCCTCAATCATTTAGTGCTCCTTTTAATCCAAAAGACTCTAAATATGCAAAACAGGAGACAATGCATTTCAATTACGACGAAGCACATGAAGACGACGAAACACATGAAGACGAAGAACCAAATTATTACGATAGAAGTGAAGAAATTGAAAGAAAATATTATTATCCGATAAAGAAAAAAAACAGAGATTATTTATCTCATAACTATGGAACAGATCAATCATTTCCGCAGACATTTAATGATAAGTCGCAAATTGAATCAGCAATGACTCCGATCTCTAATTATGAACCGAATGATGAGTCAAATAAATATGAATCAAATGCAGACTCGAGTTATGACACATCAAGTAATGTAAAGTTTCCGTCAAAATATTATGAAGAAACGGGTGCTTATTATCCATCCTATTCACCCAATTATTCACCATCTGCTGAAAGTGGACTTTCTGAAGAAGATTCACCATCTGCTGGAAGTGGACTTTCTGAAGAAGATTCTCAATCGCTTGTAAAGTCAATGAGTTGGTTGGGACCGGGCATTGCAGGTCTATTACTAGGCATACTTCCACTCACAATTATTATCGCTTCTATGATTCCCGCATATATAGCCGTACCCGTCGTTAGCACTACTGCTATCGGCAGAAGAAAAAGACATTTACAAGACGCCGAATCATTGAATTTCGATAACATTATTGCGAGGTATGGAATGTCTTCATTAGAAGATTACAATTGTTTACAAGAGATGTTTTGCAAATTCACTGCAGAGGCAAGACTTAAAAATTCAAATTTAGTCCAAAACTTGATATACAGAGTAGTCGAGTGGTAAGTTACTTATCTTATTGAAAATTTTTAATATATTTGATTCAAAAATTTAGGGCACCTATTGATTGGGCAAAATCTGTAGGAATGGACACCCTTTTCAGTGCAATAAAAAGGAATAATTGTCAGAAGATTTATAAGTGTATGTCTAGGAAAAGGAAATCTTAGTCGAATATCTCTCGCCAGCGCCGCAGCTACATAGGGGCAAAGGCGCAATTGCCCCACCATTTTGAGGTGTTTAAGTGTAGGTCTCTTTTAAAAATTTTAACAAGTTTTAAAAATTTGTTCAAACGGTATCTCCTAATAATTTATATGCTGTAGAGATAAAAGGATGTAATTTAAGCTTAAAATTTTCAATAAAACTTATCATTAATTTACACCCAA
>JAUJYT010000193.1:0-25485 GCA_033996565.1 Nanhermannia nana
GTCAATAAAAAAGAAAAGAATTTTGTAGTTTTAAAATTGAGGCAAAAAGCTATAAAAAACAGAACTTTATGTCAAGAAATGGTAGACTACTTAAGGTATGTGTGCATGAGATGCAAATAGATCAATAACATGTGAGTGCATTGAAACTGCAACCATAGAGTAGGGCTTCCTGTCATTTACCCGCCTCTTTAATCCTCTGTTAGGACTTTTACTTCCAGATGTGTTAGCGTTCAATCGATGTCTTTAATGACTTCTGTTTCAGCGCTCGTTTATTTCTGTATCGTTTTATAATAAGGTTTTCATGTTTGAGTCACACTGAGCGAGAATTTTTTTTTTTAAATTTCCATAACTATAGCCAAAAATGAAATGTTGCGCAAAATATTTGGATCTTATTCAAAGTCATTGTTATACAACTCTCTATTTTGTTGATAAATTTTGATGACTTGGAATATTGTGCGGCGAAGACAACTATCTATTAATTTTTTTGGTGGTTTTATATCCTCATTCTTTTTAAGCTCTTCCTAAAGCATAAAATCATTGGACCGATGCTCTGATCTTAGCTGTCACACAGCAAAGTCAGCGTGAAATTGGAGAATCTCAGAGCAATTGGTTTCAAACACACATTATTTTTATGGATTTAAACTCCATTTTGAATATATTTTATAAAGAAAGTTGTTTCTCTTCTGATCAATGACAACACTTTCTAAAGATACTCAGCCAACCATTTATTTGCATATTAACTTTTAATCTATGTTTTTAATAAACTTTAATTTAAGATCAAATTTTGACTAACTTTACAAAACATACAATGCTTTGAATGACATGAAAAACTACTTTGTATTCGCCTCTTATGAATAATAGCGTCTAAACAGGCTTTTTGTCGTCTACTTTGCATCGCTTTCTTTCAAGAACTGTGCATTAATTCAAAGTTGAAACAAGTGTTCATAAACTTACACGAATTTTCAATATAAATAATCGATTAATGCATTGTTAATAGTATTCTACAAAACTAATTACTGGAATATGAGTTCACAAACTTTGTTTACTCCGCATTCTATTCCCATATCTTTTCGTCGATTTTCTCTCATTCCTGGAATTCATTTAATGCTGAATTGACTCTCATTTATTGTGTACAAATACCAACATTTACTTATATGAGTGAGAGGCAGACCAGATAAGCAACAATTTATCAACTTTTGCAGCATTTATCGCTCATCTATCAAATCAGCTCTACTTAAGTTTCTTTCGCTTCATGTAATAGAAATAGGAATTGACAATACATTCACAAGTATTATATATTTCAAACTTGTTTTATGAGATGCACTGATAACAAAGCAAACCCTAACTCTCAGGTTATGCATAATTAAAATTTAGTAACAAAATGATTCCTACTTTAATTTAAATGAATTTTTTTTTTAATTTAACAAAGCTATGACCAGGAAATGAATGAAGTTATTAATACCGGTAAATCAAAACTATGGCTGCTCTCAAATTCTTGACCTTACAAACAATTCGAGTAATTGATGGCATATTTCATTGTTATAAGTGGACAAAACAAGTTCAAAGTCTTTTACTTATAATTTTTTTCTAATAAACTATTCAATAAAATACAAAAAAGACATTAAAAAGCTATTAAATCTAAATTTTGAGTTTGTTGTATATTTTTTAACGATTTCACTTTCTATTTGGCTTCAGTTGAAAGCTGACCCTTTGCATGAAATATGCTATTGATGTCTGCCTTAACTAATACTTGTTTATACTATTGGTTCGAGTCGTTGCTTAAAGTATACCCTTTTGCAAACAGGTTTTACTAGACTTGTGCCGTTTAGACTCAATATTTGTGCCTCAATTATATGGACTGCGAGTTGAAGTTCTATGTTTTTATTTTCGCTCAAACATGCATTGTATTTAAGTTGAAAACAGAAACGCTGTTTTGAAAAATGCATTTTTTGAAGCAATTGATCTCTTATAAGGACTATATCATTGATTTTATTTTAAAATTTTGATTTATTTCTTTAAACCGATTACATCTTGAAATATCATTTTACAGAATGATTATGCCGTTTGGGCTCAAAATCTTAAACTAATAATAAGTTATGCTCTCTGTATGTCTTATGTCGTGGTTTTTAAGGATTATTACTAAGAACTAAAGTCTTTTCGGATTATAATCCGAGAAAAGAATTTTCGCGAATTTGAGTCTTTAATAAAAGTAATTTTACTGAATTCTATTTATGAGTTTATTGGAGTTTTCATTTATTTAATTAAGTTATCATTTTTTTCTCAATAAAATAGTTACTGTATTTAAATTTGACCCAAAATTTGCTTTGAGTGCACTGCATCTGATCTTTATTATTATAAATTTAATTTTGCTCTAATACTAATTGCTAAATAAAGTGCTGTCTATTAAATCTTGAATATATAATATATATTTGCATGACATTGGACTTGAGATTGAGATTTGATAAAATGTTGTAATCTTAAGAGTTGATCGTTTTTATTGAATATTTATGAAGATTGAAGATTATACATGAAATGTGACTTTTGTATTACTGCCGTTTTCTGTGTTATTGTCAAAAAGCTTGCAGTTTTTGATTTAATAAAGTTTATTCATCGATTTTAAATGAGTTGTACTGTATTTCTTGAATACTATTTACCCATACATTAAAATGAATTATTCATTAAAGGTGAGCAAAAATGTTCATAAAATATTCAGTTTATGTTTTAAAACTGTTTACTATACGAGTACTAAGTATTAATTCAGTAGCAAATATAATATTGTATAAGTTTAAAATTGAGTAAATTTAACAATATTTGATATTTCAATATTTTGCTTCTAGCCATTGTTCATAAGAACGGGATAAAATTGTTATTCCATTTATTATAGTTTTTTTTTATTAAGGTTCATATTAATATTTATCTAAACAATACTGGGCTTGCACAGGTGTGCATACTTTTGTAACTGGGCGTCAGTCTCTATTTTTTCATTGAAAAGCGTCACTGGCGTAGCCTATACTTTGCTAGCTCGGCCACTGGTCACTTTTCGGGAAAATGCACCTTTTAGGGTATACTCATCCTCAATATATAATTGGCCAGTATCCGCGTGCATAGTCACAGACATACATACAAAACTTGTCAGTTATTATGTAGATTATGTTTTATACTGTTAAGCCTTATTGAACACTATTTCTGACCTTTCTGTCCTTCATCTTATTATTAAAAAAAAAGAAATATAATCACAAATAATTTATTCGTCTTCCGAATTGTTAAATAAATTATCCAAAACAAATATTTCTCAAACATTTAACAAAATATTTATGAATTTTGTTTAAATTTTGGTTTAAGTTTGTTTTTTAAAAATATACTATATTTATATCAGATATGTTTGTAAAATATTTATGTGAAATAAATGAAATGTTTTACAAATAAAAGAAAGAATTTTAGTTTCGTTGTCTATATATTTGTATTTTTTAAAAATAATCTTATAATCTATTGGATTCTTTTAACAAATTCAAAGTAAATCTATTTTTAAAGTTAGGGATAATACAAATTTGAAAAATTATTCTTTTTGAGACAGGTTTTAATTACTCGCAGCAAAGTTAGCACTAATTCTAAGTCAAAGTGAGACTCAAGTCTATGAAATATTTATATGGCGTAATGGAAAACGTCAAATGTTTTACTTTATTATTAATACCAGTGTATGAGAAGCTTAAATAAATGAAATTTTCTCTATAAGTGAGCTCTTTTAAAATCTTTAAGAATAGATTTTTGGTGAATAAAGCTTTTCTTATGAACGAAACGTTGAAATATTTTAATTTAGCAGAAGTAATGTTTACAAAAATCTATTTACAATATTCTCCTTTCAAAGAAAAATAAGAGAAACCCATAGAATATGCGCCAAAGAATGTGTATAATGTGTTTCACTCAATATCATTGCCAACGATTTAGTTTCTCATTCTTGTATGTATTGGTAATACAGAGATATCTCTTATAGTCATTCATTGCTTGACTATCACAATAATTAATCACATTTGAGTGCACATTGAATCAAAACATCGTTCCCATTGAATAATGACTACCATTTCATGTTATTCAGTAAGTCATTACTTTTTAAATTCTTTCTATATATTTGATTTCATTTTTTGACGATATAAGCATTTATTTGATATATACTATCGATACATGATTTGAGCTTATTTTGAACATAACTTTATTCGACGGTCTTCTTCAATATTTGGTAATAGAATTTTTGATGAATCCCTTGACATGCATTTCTTTTTCAAAATAAGATCACATCTCGATGTGTACTCTTTTTGTCATAGAATTCAAGCTATCAGTTATACTAACATCCGATTGAGTCTACTGTTGAAAGTATCGAATATCTTATTGGCTTTTATACATTGCATATCTTATTATTATTGCACATATTGTATGATATGTTTATATATTATTCTTCTTTTGGGAATTCTTATATTCTTGTTATTATACAGTACGCTAAAACTTATTGCTATATTTTCGTCACCTCTCAAGTCAATCTTTATATCATAAAAGGCACAAATGTTCAGAAAGTCTACTTCCGAACCCATCCAAGCGTTTCTCAATTGTGAAAATTCTATACAATACTGTACGTAATTTCCTTGTGTTTGTACTCAAACATGAGAATCTAATTGCTGCCAAGGATTAAATTGCTTCTGTTTGATTGGGTTTAATTCTTACTGCAGCGAACATTGTTTCACATTCTACTCTTTCTCTTTACTAAATTTGTGCAATTCATATGATTCATTAGAGAGATCTAACTATAGTTCACTATAAGTTATTACTTCTATTCTATAATACTGTTATTAATTAAGATTAAACTTATAACTCTGGCCAATAGGGGAATATGGCATAAAAGATGTTCGCATCAGACTTTGTCTGAGCCTTTAAACAAGACTCTCCTTTTCATGCATTTGATAGAATCATAATTTTTGGAAAAATAAAGTTACTTCAAAACTATTCAGTAAATTAATACTATGTTTAGGGGTGTTTCACATTCTGTCAATAGAAAAGGATTTCTATTATTTTAATTGTAAATTCTGTCGAATTTTCTGTATTCATGACTAGTTGAGGCATTCAAATGAAAGTATATTAAACTTGTGAGAAGATAATCTCTTGTGATTTTTTTATTCATCAATATTTATAGATTGTTAATACTGTGCTTATTATTTATCTGAATATATTTTCTGTCAAACCAAGCAATTAATATACTCTTTTATTAAATATTTGTTGCTATGATTTAATTTTAAAATTGAGATAATTTAGAGAAAATACAATTAAATTGAGCAGACCTTCAATTATGAGTTTTGGCAAAGCTTCCAAACTTTGTTCACATAACAACTTTTGTCTTATTTGGTGTTCAGTCTAAGAAGGAATTAAGTATTTCAAAGATCGTATATATATTGGCGATCGTTTCAGTTTGATGTACGATCTTTTCCTCGCTAATGCATTTTGAGTGAAATTCTTATTCATTTCATGAAAACCAATCACTTTTGACTGATTTTCTGACTCGTTTGATACGGAATTAATATTGATGAGACTTTTTTGGTCTCTTTTCTTACCAATACTTCGCAGCATTTTCTTTATTTGATTTCTTACTTCAATGTTTTAGATTATTCGCACATTTATTTCAAATGTATTTCTAAAGCCACTGTTGTGGACCCAAATTTCGAATCAAAGCTCATTGTTCTTTGTTTGCTCTGGTCTTCAATGATGTTTAAGAGCCGTTTTACTCCATTTTTGTCCTTAATTGATATATAATTTCAAAAATTGCTGACACTTTGCAATATCTGGAGTCGGAGTAAAAGTTTAAGCTTTTATCAAAATTATACTTAAAGTTATATTAAAATGACATAATTGAACGGAAGTTGAACGGAAAGAAACACTAATTGAGATTTAAAATTAAATAAATTTTCTCTTTCCTAACGTATTATTTTTTAGTTGATTCGCATTAGTTTCTCATTAAATAACTTTTGTATTTCATATTTTTATTTTTCTTTTGTTTTATATAAAGATAAGTTATTGATTTCTGAATGCATGCATTATAAGGGTATACAAATCGATTGATTCGCTTATACTGTATAAGTAATGGTAACCGTTTCATAACATGAATGAATAACAAAAATGGACATTTAATATATATCTTCTGTTTTTTAAAATCTAAGCTATGTTTTGATAATTGAACTAATATTAAAATAATTATTAGGTTAATAAATACATTAAGTGAGAGGGTATTGAAATTGCGGACAAAGTTCTCTCCAATAACAGGGCCGTTGACTAAGAATGTTATAGAATAGCGACTATAATATTAATTTTCCATTTGATTCTCAAACTAATGAACCGGTTTTTTCAACTCTAAGCCTCACAACAGGCTATTTCTTTGCTCTTTCGATTCCAGTGTTTTGGACGAAAATTGGTGTAACATTTTTATACACAACTAATGTATCATTTAATGTAACATTGAATTCAAATTATATCTGAAAATAGTTTTTTTTGCCAACCAGTAAATTATGATATCTTTATATTGAATCGGATTTTCATCAATCAATTTGCCGACAAAAGGAATGAGTCTATTTAGTTGGTTAACGAGATTTAGTCATTATTTGATCCTTTTTATCATTATATAAATTCCCTTAACTCTTGTACTAAATTATTTCTTTTTTTTAATTTTCTTTTCCTAATTATCTTAATCTCTAATGTGAAACATAATCCTTCTTCAAACGAATTTAGATGTTTTCTTCTCTATTGCTTTTCATTACTTTTTTTGCCCATTTTAGTGAAAGATGTCGTTTCTGTGAAAATCACTAAAATTGATTCCATTACTGAAATTATTTCGATATGAAGTTTCTTTAAGTTATTTATACTTCAATTATATTAGAGTTGCGATACTTTATTAAATAAATTTTTTCTTTTGGTAATCAACTCTTTTAGCTGAAATTGAATATTAAATGCGCATTATTTATACGCTTATTCCAGATTAGTATAAATTAATTGATTGATCTGTCTATTGATTTTGACTCAACTGATTGAAGTCTGGGAA
The DNA here is from genome assembly GCA_033996565.1 of Nanhermannia nana. Lineage (NCBI taxonomy): Eukaryota > Metazoa > Arthropoda > Arachnida > Sarcoptiformes > Nanhermanniidae > Nanhermannia > Nanhermannia nana. Next base: position 7,073 of record JAUJYT010000193.1, read on the forward strand.
CATATTGAAAGGTCTGGATCTGATTTTTAAAAACCTGAACTCTTATTCTTAAAGAGTATACTTTAATGAAGTTGTCTTTCGTGTTGAAATAAAAATACCCCTAAAGATCATTGATTTATTACTGGACTAGATTTACCTCAGATGGAGCCGTTTGTGTTATGTGAACAAAAGGCTGAAATTACATTCGCAAATATATAACTAATATAAAGAGCAATAATAAGACGCAACCGTCCGATGCATATCCTATTGTAGTTATAGTTTGTAAAAACCATTCCAAAGAAATAATAGCTTAAAATAAGGTGAGAATCACTGTTGCATACTCTCAGTCCTAGCTCTAAAAGAAGTCCAGTGAAGGCAAGCGTCTAAAATGGTAGAGTATATGCATCAAAAAATCGTGCGATGTTTCTCTCAAACAAGCCATCAAAAGCTGACAACAATTACACGGACCAGAGCAGTGCATGACCAGAAATACCTTATCAGAGCCATTGGACACATAACCCGCAAGTCTGCTAAATGCCGATCCGATCAGATGCAGCTTTATTTCAAGGCCGATAAATCATCGTGTGAGGCCTCACTACAGTGCAGGCTATCCTATCCAACACCACTGAATTTTTGAATTTTCAATATGATTGTCAATCATTTTTTAATACAGTAATACAATTCGTTTTCATGATAATTAGGTATTATTAGTCTATAAGTTTTTATTGGAATTCACAACAAGTGTTTGTTTATTACTGTTTTTCACTTGGATAACTATTTTTTATTTCAGAGGAATTCAACAAATAAAATTATAATAAAGTTAATAATTTCAAGTCATTTCAATTTTTTCTTTTAATTAAATGTGTTTCACTTTGAGTGCTTATTATTCCTAAAATTAGCTCTTTTTCTACGATTCCAATAACTATTTGTCCGAATCTGATCTCTAGTCTTTGCATATAAGAGTCTGCGCTATAAAAAGGAATAAATATTCTCGTTTGCAATTCATTTTTACCAAAAACAGGTTCTCACAATTGTTTACCTTTGAGAGTAATTTTTGTAAAGTTCTAACATTTGCACAAAACTAAACTGAATTGAGCGACACATTCAAGTGTTTAATTTAGTTTTTGATTAAAACTCAACAAAAATAATTAAGCACTTAAAACGTTTTGAGTAAAACAGACAAAATGTAACAGAGTAAAATATGAGAAAATGGTGTTGACATTCAAAATATCGGTAACTTATACTTAGATTTTCCAAAGGAAGATATGAAATAAATTCTTGTTTAATAATTAATGGGAAAGTGGTGTATAGATTTCAATTTTGATTTGAACACATCAGAAGTCTAATCATAACTTTTAAATGTTTTCCTGTCTGCGGCTTTTTTGTAAGTTATTAAACAAATTAGTAGCTGATAGGCTTGAATATTAAATAATCTCATATTTTCACATCGCAGGTAAACAACCTCTTATAATGAGGTGGGGTTTCATTATTAGTGCTCTAAATGCTCGAAGCAATAAATTCTTAATTTATACGTAGACTAACTCTTGAGATGACTTAACTTGTTTTATAATTCTGATAAAGATTTTAAACTATACAATGAGTCCATGAGTCTATTTCACAGGATTGTTATTATATTTTTTGTTTGAGGTTTTAGAAGCTTTTCTTTTGATAGCATTCGTTTGAATGCATTTGAGTTGATGTTGAATATGTGCTCTCTGTTCATAGAGGTATATATGCGGGTATATGTGTATGCATTGGCATTTACTTTATGTCTATATGCATGTATGCATGTGTATGACTGTGTGTGCGGTCAAATATGCTTTTCTTAAGCTTATGCCTTTAGGCGATTCATAGTCATTGAGTGTTAGACAAAAATAAAATATATGTGTGCTAAAGAGAATTGTATATAAAAAGATGCTCAAAGTGCTGCACGAATGCATACAATGCTTTCAAACTCATCAAAAGGGGAAGAAAGGAATGATAGGCTTTCTCAACATTCATGACAAGTTGAGGTGTTCACTTTGCTTTTCTTTGAACTCACTTTCCAGCTATAACTAGTTGAGTAAATGTGATTACCGAACATATTCCTACATATTCTACATAATGATACACTCGAATTATTTTGTCTAATTTATACTCAGTTCAGTGATAGGCATCTCTCACACCCTGCCATCACATTCATCCAACACCTAGTATTTAAGCTGTGCTTCTGCTTAAGCCATTCTTACTTCTCTTGCGATTTTCTTGTTTATAATGAGCTCAACGTTTTTTTCTATTAAATGTTCTTTTGAGTAAACATTTCCAATGCAGGAATTAATGCAGAAATTGAATTTCAACTTTCATTAAGTGAACTAACAATTTGTTAAGGCTTTACAGTTTCTTCTAAGTCTAATTGTTTAGCTTTTGTCGTAAAATAATTATACCTTTAAAGCACTCATTAATTATAATTTAAGACTTAGTCTCACTTTAATATATAGGCAAACACTTACTCTCCCATTACTGTCATTCATTACAACATTTATCATAAGTTCAGCTCTGATTATGTACTGTTATTATATTTTTGACAATATTTGCAAATTATAAATAAGAAATAAAAATTGTTTAGTCATCAAAGTCAAGGAAATATTGAATAGATTACAATTACTTGAAAATGAATGGTAAAAATAGATGTGATTTTATGGCTGTGACAGTTAAGGCCTGAATGTCTGCTAATGGGGCATAAATTTTATTATTAGTTTTATTGCTAAAATTTATTAGACATCGATTCACTTAAATTATGAAATATTACTAATTTATTATAATTTTTATTAATTTCAGATTTTGGCTCAGACGGACTCCTAATAATGTCAATCTTACTGCTAGTAAACGGATCTTCATTTGTCTTTCAGCCCAATTTGATATTTATCTACAAATTCAATTGCCTAATAATGAATATATCGCGAACTTTTTTATCGTTAATATTTGTTTTATTTATTGTAATGAATTTAACATATATAACGTCATCCAATTCCACCGCTTGGACTATTCCAAAAGGTATCTCATTTTGACACTCAATAATTTGCTCATTTATTAAAAGTGATTATAACTTATTTGATGCTTAACTGAATGTTTAAAGATAATGAAAACCTGAGAGCTATAATAAGCTGCTATTGACGACATCATTAGCATTGCATTGTCCTCGATTTCCTTCCCTTCTAAGCTTTTAAAGCAGTTTTTTTGTTATCGTTTAACAAAAGGTGCGGTTTGGCTGTTTCACATCTGTCCATCCGTGGTTTCCATTGTATTTATGTTTTGCTTGCAATGGTATGGTATATATCTCAACAACACCCTGTTATATAAAGGGTGGTTTCTGCGTATGCGTTTCTGTCACTATTTTTCGATTCAGTTTCAAGTTTCAGTTTATTTGTAGACAACTCTTGTTTGCAAAGAAAAGCTCAAAGACGGATATGATTTTTTATATTCCTTTAGTCTAAATATATTTTCTTCAAAAAAAAGTAAATTGCTTTATGAATGTGATAAAAAACTAAAACTACTTCTATACAATTTTTCGACTTATTCCAATCCTTGGTAATAATTATATGACGAGCCCTCTTATGAATTGAATTTTTTCCCCAACAAAAATATTGATAAAGGATTAAATAAATTTTCAATAATTATAATATTTCAAAAGCATTTATTATATTTTTTTTTATTAATAGTAAAGCATTATTCTTGAAGTTGTAATTCAAGGGTATCTATAAATTGAATGTAAAATATGTAAGTTATGCAAAATAGTCTAATAAGATATGGCTTTAAAAGCCGTTTTTCTAATCTGTAAATTCAAAAATGAAAATTATGTAAACATTTTTAATTAAAATTTACTCGAAGAAGAAAAAAGAATATAAAAATTGCTGTTTGAAACTGGTTTGACAGCATTTCATATCCAGACATTTTGCTTTCTGTTTACTTTACGATTTAGGCATTGCTTCAAACGCAACAACTATGAAAATAAGAAGTAGTATTTGATTGCCTCTGAATCAAAGATATGTGTAATGTTTATACCTAAAAAGCAAATAAATGTCAGAAAACTCCATATTTCTTAACGTTTGCATATAAGCGAGTGTTCAATATTTTATAACTATTAGATATAAGATTATTCTTTGAATTAAATCATATAATTTATCATTTCTGTCGTGCATGAAATCTACAAATTTTATTTAATCGCTAGAATTTTAAATTTTTCATCTCTATCTGCTTTAGGGTAACGCATAAATTAATGACATTTTTATCTAAGCAAAGAAAGAATTTATTTTATGTTCTATTCATTATTTGCCAACTTTTTCATGAATTACTTTGAACTGAATCCTCTAAATATTGAAAAAACCATAAAAGCTTAGAAATTGCGAGGAATTAAATCAATTATTGCCATAATCAACAATTAATGAATCAGGAAATGTCGAGAGAAGAAAAGTTTATGTGAAATTATGTTTTTAACGCTTTATTTAAGTGTTAAATAATAACAATAACAGTTGAGTTGCACAACAAATCAATTTGTAATTTTAATTGAATACTTATGTCGTATAATTTTTGTGCCAAATATTCTCAAAATTTCAAGTTTAGAAGTTTATGCTTTTAACAAATGACAAATTTATTAATAAACTTAATAAAGATTTAATTTATTTACTGATAAATTTAAAGAAAAGCTATGTCTACTCTTATCCCTCGATAATGTCTTCTTCAATAAAGTTAATTATTGACTGTATTATGATTTGGTGTAATTGTAATTATAGCCAAAGGAATTCGCTGTTTCTTTTAGATTAGAACATATTAAATAATATTCTTTTACATGCATTTATAGATAATTGTCGTTTCACTACAACATAATGTAAATGATTCACAGATGAGTCAGTGAAGCGATAATTGTTATTATTTCTCCAGACGGTTATCGTCGACGGGATGTGTAATAGAAAACGATATATGAATAATGGCAATAACGCTCCGTTCAGGCATTTCTATGGATCCAATTAAAGGGACTGCAGTTGTATTCGAACTAGTATAGGATACAATGCATTAGAGTATCACAAAATTGCAAATATGACTGGAATCCCCTGATATCTGGCAAAACATTATAAAATCTAACTCACAATAATGGAAGACAGACCGACCCCTATTTACATTATAAATTAATGCCTTTTCTCTCTGTTAAAAATTGCCAAAATTCTAATATTAATGGAAAAGTGCACTAAATTTGGGTTTTGGCCATAATTTCCATCAAAGCTATTCAATGACTAAAGCTCTTACTTTTTTCTGTATTTTCAAACGAAATCATTTCAAGCATATCATTATAATTGAATACACAGGAAACTAGAGTTTTGCTCTTTTCAGCTTAAAGTTTTTGTTCATTTACAGAAACAAATTGAGACATTATTTTTAATTTTGGGAATATTTTTCAATTATTATTATATATTTTAAAAATATCACTTTGAAATAGTTTTATAGAAATAGTACAATAAAATTTTTATTCCTTAAGAAATATATTGTTGATTTAGTTTCATTTCGCCATTTCTTCATTGTTGCTGTAAAGCAAAAAATGTGCACATTTTCGACAAGTTTTAAATCCTCGTTTAGCTGTAATTAATTTTACTATTTTTTTTATGGTAGTTAATTATCACCCTTTTGAGTAAAATTTGCATAATTACAAGTCATATCGTGTTTTCGTGTATTTAATGCATCATTTGATCTATTTTTGAATATTTAAGCAACAATTGAAATAACTGCATATTTTTTAAAAGCATTCCAATGAAACGATTTGAACATTTTTTAATAAATTTTCATGAAAAGAACATTATGTCTATTACTTGATTTGTATGTTTTGTTTTTGTTATACATAAAATTTTTGAATAATTTAATAATAGTGTCTCAAATGAAGTAATTATCAGGAATTTGTGCTTTTGAAATAGAAATTAATTTAAATAAAATAGAGTTGAAACGTCAATTTTAAATAATTTAAATTACAAAAGTCTTGCATTATTTAAATGCATATTAAATCTAGTCATTAATGAAAGACTTAATTAATAGGAAGTTAATCAAATTTTTATGTTGCGATAAAGTTTGATGAATGTGTAGCTCTTAAGCAAGAAATAAGATAAGAATATGCAGTTTTTTACGATATAATATCCATATATCCGTCTGATAGATGGCATACAGTGCTGCTTGACTGGCATTAATTTGTGCTGCGCTACTTTGATTGCCTTCAGCCAAACGACTGATAATCATTGAGTAAGAATGATAGTTATGCTAAAAAAGAGGAAAATCACATTTCTCCTCAAGGAGTTTATGCAGAGCCTGACTGACAGTTAATTAGTTTCGTTTTAATTTTGCTCTCAATTAGAGTGAGACAAACTTTTTATACAAAATGAAGTAAAACATTGGGCTGAAGAGAATCGCAATTTATATTTGCAAACATTTCAATTAGTTTAATGCCATTGTCTATATGCAAACTGATATAGTATTCCACTATTGCACGGGTGAGGTTTGTTAAAGCAAATATGTGTCAACAAAATTATATTATTCAATACATTTTATTAGTTATATAACAATGGTGTAGAACTCCGTACTCAAGAGCAAACAAAGGCACACAATATATTTGCTTAAGCGAAATGAATATCTCACAAATGCAATAATCAGATATAGAAACAGATATAAGTTCGACAGAGACGGGACTCACACGTATATAACTCTATTCAGCAAACATTTGCTACTATTGATGCAAATCCCAAATGAGCGCGTTCATGTTCAGTGTTATAGCGCTTTTCCGATCGATATTCACTCGTTTTAAATATATATTATATAAAATATATGTATTCTTTTGATGTGAATCCTGTTTTAATATCAAGTTATTAACAGAATAGTTATTAACGTTATTTGATTTAATATAGTCTATAAACGTATCTATTTGTATTTCACAGACTCAATAGTTAACAAATTAACTCAATAGTTAACAAATTAAGTCAATAGTAATATCAAAGCGCTTACTATCAAATGATTTAATTTCTTTTCATAACATAAGTCTAAATAATTGCATACTTTATCGCTAGAAAGCTAGAAAACAAGATTATTATTTAACAATAAATTACTGAATATGTAATAAATTGAAAGTTAAATGAAATGCTCTCTTCTTTGATAATTTTATTGACATTTAAATCTTTATATGAGTTAATGTCTAATTTGTTGTTCACAAATGTTTGTTCAGACATTGAATGTTTACAAAAATAAGTATTTCTTCACGCTTTCAAACTGTTAAAGTGTGTGTTAATGACCCAAAGGCTTCTTTCTGAGCTGTACTGCATATTCATTTAGCGAACAAAGATAAATATGTGTTCATCACTCATAAATGTTGATTCATGTAATACATTATAAGATATATACAATTCTTAACACTTGCTTTGGAACTACTATTTAAATGTATTTCTTCTTCATTTCAATTCATGAACACTAATAGACTTCAATTTAAATATTTGATCTTAGAGTTCATTCTGAAATACATATTTTTATTAAAATAATCAAAATAGAGCATAACAACTAAATTGAGTTTGATTTCTATGAGAATGAGAGATAAATGGTTTATAACTTTTACATTAATTATCGGTTCTGTTATGAAATAGAGACCACTAATAAAAGAACTCTAACAGCTGTTAAGTTATTATTAAAAAAGCCCAAAAGAAAAGTAGTTTACTATACAAAAGAAGTGATAATAAAAATATAACTTTTCATGTCAGCTAACGTTCTAAATTAAATTTCATCTCAAAAAGTGATTTAGTCTTCATTTTATTGATTTCCATTATAAAAAACATGCAGTTTACTAATTGATTGAATCTGTTCCACCATATTTTTAGAATTAATGTAATATATATACCAATTGTTCAATTATGGCGTATTATAAATGTGTAAAAAACATAAATGAAGTGTAATATCAACTGTTAACGAGTTAATCATGAGTTTAACATTTAAAATGTTATGTACCGAATGAACAGAATATGAATTTATGATATATTTAGAAAGATAATAATCATGAAATTGCACTAACATTGCATTAACATTGCATTACAGATCAATTTCAAACTGATCAAGATTTTGTCACTCACTTTAATTATATTTCCATTACTTCAATGAAAGTTAAAATTATTTATCTTTAAATCTATTAATACTAAGACTACTAAACACTAATATTGGGCAAATCCGCAAATTTTATAATTATTAAAACATGTAGAGCTTGGTCACGATTGTTATAAGTTATAAAAATTGAGGCTCTTTTGATTTCGGCATTTATTTGATTCGCTATTTATGGCTTCAAGTGTTTACCAGAGTTAAGAGATTTGCAATATTTCTCTATAGAGGTAATGAAAAAACGTGACTTTTTTTGTTTGACATCACAATTAAAACATAACAGATTCTTAACAGAAGTTAGATTTTTAATAAAGCTCTTATCTTATAATACAAGTATATAAAGCACTTATAGTTAAACAATTATAATAACTATAGTATTCAAGTTTCATATTTTAGATTGAAGTTAACTTTTGGTTTGGAAGGATATTGCTCTTGAACCTAGTCTTTAGATTTTAAAAATTAGAATTCTTTGTTCAAAATTGTTTTCGTTTAGTAGTGATTGTGATAAATGTTAACATATTTTTTATACCCATTGGTCAAGAGATCAAGAAAATGTTTCAAATGTACAGTAGGAATATATTGAACGACAAAGTATTTTCAATGTTATTGAGGGTCGTACTGAATCTTCAATACTCTAATGTAGAGTATATTGGAATCTGAATCCTGTCAACAAGCCTTAAAATAAACATTTGACATACGTGTAATTGATTGTCTTCAATATTTTTGACCACAAGAACATGACTTATTTGATGGGCGTTATCATAATTTTATGAAATACAATAATGTTGTTGTCATGTTATCTTTTATATTTCATAACAAAATATATTTGAAAAAATAAATGCTATTTTTAACTCTTGTCATAACTATAGATATAAAAATGTTTAGCAAAGGAGACAAAATTGTAAATCTCTATCCTTTATTTAGTTTTGAAATTGCAATTTATTTTTTCGTAACTATTTATAATTCAGATCACAATATAAAGTGAGTTGAGTCGCATTACAAATTTAATACGCTATAAACAGTTGGCCTCTATTAAAGCAGCATCATTATCATCATCTAATGAAAGTTACAGCACACGACTGTATTATAATCAGTTCCGAGTTAATTATTTGGTATTTTGAACACAATTCCACGTCTTTTCGCTTTTGTTAAAGTATAAACTATTTGACTAAATTCGAAAAGTATAGCATAAACCCATTTATAGTATACAGGGTGTGGTTGACTCCGCTTATCAAACATACCTCTTGTATAATTTTTTATCGTTTTACATCATTCACCTAATTAAGACTTTGAAGTGTTGTAGCTTTCACTCGGCTTCTTAATCGTTCCACCAAAAGCTCAATCAACAAACTCTAAAAATAATTTGATTGCAATTTTCAAATCTTTTTCTCTTTTTTCATAAATTCAATCAGAAATAAATTCTTTTCGAATAGTAGTGATTGTGCTCTAAAACAAATCCTTAAATTTGATAAATTTCAATAAATTGAAATAAAAAATGTACATAACATATAATGTTATTCACTAAATGTGCTCAACATTCAAATAGATCTTACATTTTTAAAAATTGAAATGAACTAAATTTTAAGCTTTTTCATTTTGTTATACAATATAACAGACGAGAATTTATTTCATGTACAGTACTCGTAGATTAAAAATTTCTATTCTTTATAAACAAACTTTCGTACGATTTTTTTTATAAAGTTCGAGTCAGACTCGAGCAGTCTATTTGTCAGTTTTCTATGCGCACAAATGGATCAATAAAACTACTTTTTCATAGAATAAAACAGAAACAGAATTTCAATTCATTTGATAATTAAATAATTTTCAGTCTAATTCATAAAATGACTGATGACTTTATGAAATTAAACTTTTAATCCTGATTCTGATTTATTATAATATTAACTAATTTTAGACCCAAAAGGATTTATACTTATACTCATCATGTATTCTATTCTCTCTATGATTGATGAACCAAACAATTAAGAAGTGATTACAAATTTTTTCAAATGATTGATCAAAATATTTTACAGAATAAAAGTGAAAAATGGTAGTTATTGTATATTAATATTAATTGATTGCACAGCTCTGAAGATTCGCAAATTTGATAATTTTTGAACAATTTTAAGCATAATTAAAATATCGATTAGACTTATTAATTATGCATTCATTTATTCAGTATATAAATTATGCAAAACTTGTATAACTAATAAAAAATAGAGTTCACCTGATTATTGGTTTTTTGTTACGCATTTTAAAGATTACTGTACAGCAATTTTAAGCCTATTTCTTTTACTTAATCCTAACCTAAATCTAACGTCAGATAATTATAATAATTATTTTAGAGATTGAACTCAAAATTAAAATCACTTGACATAAGAGAAATTTGCTCCAGATTTGCAAAATGATTATTTGCAGTTTAAACCATTGTTGAAAAGGGGTGGATGTCATTGATGTATCAGTATATGTAGTTGGGATGTTGTCATCTAAAGTTGATGAGAAATATGACCGTATGTTCCATTACTTTCATTGAATAACACATATGAGCATCTTTTATATTTCTCATAGCATTAACAGACATGAAATCATAAATGGATCACTGCCTCAGGCATTTGCACATCTCATTTGCAATGACATGGAATATAGAAAAGAGAGAACAACAGAATTACTGGTATAGAGAATAGAGATTTTGTACAATTGTAAGTTCGCTCCAACTGTTATAGTAATGCTTATAAGGGCTAATGTTATGCCTCGAGCGGCACAGATCAAGAAAGTCTAAATTGCCGGAGAGATATATGTGTGCCTTCAATTCTGGCTAAACTTAGAGCTCATACTTTGATGGTGTGGTCCCTCGACATTTCCATCAAAGTAAACACCATTTTATAAGAATATATTCGCACTTATATATACTCATATATCTCAGAGTTGGCGTTTTTTGTTTATATTTTTTGTTTCTTAATTGAGAAAAAGTATGAATCGTAATGAAAATATGTCTCCATTTATATTGAAGTTGTATAGAGTGAAATATTCATTTGTGCCATTAGGCAATTCTCATTTGTGTGTTGCTATGGCGTTGTTGTGGTAGGCATTTGCTGGCTTTGACTGCTGTCCCTATTCTTTAGGGATCAGACATCAAGTAGTATTGCTCTGCTTTCTTCTACATTAAGCTTTTGGACACTATGCTATGCTCTGCTATGCTGTGCTATTTCTGTTTCCTTTCGTAGAAATGAGCATAAACTTTGATAGTAAATAATATTTAGGCTTTAATTTTATGAGACAGATGAGACATATTCTGATCTCTGCCATTATCGTTAGAATAAAAATACTTTTCTCTCTTAAATTATGCCATTTTTGGGTAAATCAATATATTCCTTATAGTAATTTCTATCTTATGAAAAATGAGTATTTCTTTGACTGATCTAAAGATTAGGTGAATCTGAATGAATGACCACAAATTTAAGTGTTGCCAAATCTTCAGGACTTATCTGTTTGAATGCGATGATAAGGTTGCCATTAGTCGCAATGCAAAATTTCCAATCGATTTAAGTATGAGCTAAAACTGATTCAACATTGAGTTAAGCTGACGAGAAAAGTCTCTTTTGCAGTGTGTCTACTCGTAGCTCAATAAAAAATTCATCGGCAGCGGTACTTATTCTGCTGAGTTATACTCTTATACGTGTTCTTTTATTTACACAGAAAGTGCGCGAATTAGTTGTTCAATGCTAAAGCCTGTTACTGTAATAATGACAGCGGGAAGCTTTTCTCTAATGCTCAATACATACACATATCATTAAATTTAACAAGGTATTCCAATCCCTACAGACTTTTCTTTGTAACCTTGCATAAACTCTGTATATTCAATACTTCATCTAACACTAGCTTACAGTACAGCACAGCTCCATATTGTAAAACATATCTCTACACTGCACTGCTAGACTGTATAGAATATATAATAATTTGTTTGGGACTCAATGCATAGATGCTTATCTCTCATTACTAATGCTACCGTGCATTCGATACAATGAACTAAACTCTATTTGCATTCTAATGAAGAAGTGCTGCAAAAACTTTTTTGCCAGTTTTGGTTACTATTATCAACCTTTTGATGAAGTATGAAAGTGCTGGAGTGCAGTGCTGGTGGCACTAATTGCTCTGTTTAATGCTCTCCAAAAATGCTTTGTTTCAAACTGTAATGTTTTGCTCAAAATATTATATTTTGCATAATAGAGAGACAGAGACGCAGACTTTTATTTACAAAATAGTATTATAAAGAGCTGTAAAGTACTGTACTGTACATCCAAGTATAATACCAGTCATTCTTTCAGATGTAATATTATGAGCATTTCTTATGCAATATTAACATTTCTGTCATGGATTCAATGCTTACGCTCACTAACAATGTTTTCGATTGTATGACACAACTCTTCCTTTTTCTGATACAAAGTAAATAACATTCAGCTATTGCGACAAAACTTGTGTAAAGCTTGAAATGATTATCTGTTTATCTCTATTCTGATACTTTTATCATTAGACATGAAATCTGTTGAAGCGAATTGTTTTTATTGGAAATGATTGTTACGATCCGTTTTACACATCAGAAAATTCAAAAATCAAATTATTAATTAATATATATTTATATTTAGCGCATAATCAGAAATCACTTGAAAATAATTTTTAATATTTAAAATATTAGGGAATCATGAGAGCACAGTCCAAAGGTGTTGTGCTCATCATCGATAGGTCGTGAGTTCGAACCCTGGACACTGCACTTCTTTGACAACCCCAGGCCCGTAGCGTTAGCCCACCCCGACACGTAGTCCCCCCTTAAAAATCTTACTCTATCTCTGAGATGAGATCTCCTGAAAAGGAGTTGACTCAGAAAAATATGTTATTTAAAATATTTTTATATAATTTAGATTTAATTAATTAATTAAATAGATTCGTTTGATTATTGACCAGATTTTGATGAACAAAATAATTAATAAAAGTTAGATTTAAAATTGTTTCAAAAACACTTCATTGCTTTCAATTAGAATAATGTTTGCGCTTTAATTATCTATTCTTTAATAATTGTCAGATTTGTGATCGCTTTTAAGTGCAGATTAATTATGTGCTGCGTTTTATTGTGTTTATGTTTATTAAAACATGAACACTAATTGCATTAAATATTCTCATAGAAAGTATATTTTGTTTATAAATGAACTTAAACTCTTGGTTTTCAAGTTATTCTAATTGAAAGTTCAAATTAAAGTTTAAAGTTGATTAAAACAAATTTTTATCTATTTTAACACCTGAAGAGTTGATATTCTTAATCCTGTTAACTAACAAATAGTACATTGTTTAAATTAGAGATAATCATAGTACACATAATAAAATATATTTAACTACAGATTTTAATGTGATTATGCCATTACTTGGTGTGTTAGTACGATCTACACTGAGTACGATATATTACAGTTTTATTGATATTTGAAAATATATTTTTATTTATATTTGAATTCACTATATTTTGAACATCAAACTAAATAAGTGAACTTATAAGCAATCGATGAATCAATAATTAGATCAGGTTTACATTCTTTGATTCGGGCGCAAAGCCAACCCAAGCCTTTCATGAGATTAATCTTTGTGCTAATCCTTAATTGTACAGTTCATTTACAACGCAAAACAGAACTTAATTATAATGTAAGCAATGTTTATGTTTTCGATTCGTTCAATGGAATAATTATTGGCTGTTTTTAATTAGGAATCTATTATCGATCGGTATTTTAACGAACATGTTTTAAATGAATGACTGATAAAAGTAAAGCATGACTTGTATTGAATTCATTTTTATTTCTTATAAGACAAATCGGTTTTCTTACATTATGATGAACTGTATGTGTTAGCGCTGGATAAAGACGGGAACAGGATATTGAATGTACTATAGTTAGAATGAGGCGCTGCTCTTCTAATTTGTAATAGCATTGCCGGTCGATAAAGGAATGTGCGGACAAAAGCCTGTTTGTTGTAAAGACTTTTCTTTTATTGAACGGAACAAAATAATATCCATTTTCTTCCTAAAATTTTTTATTAGTCTAAATTTTAGCTCAATTTACACAATAATATAGAAATACTTGTATTGAGATTTTCTTTTCAATCTAAATATAAATAAACTCATTTTCAATGCAATAATTGAATTATTATTTTCTCATAAATAACATTTATGGCAAAGTTCAATAAGTTGTTGATTGAAGTTTTACTCGATTTTCAAAATTCAAAATTATTGACTAATTTTTTACGATTTGTATGAAAAAATTGCTTTTTATCAATTTGTCGGGAAATTTGCGTTATTATTATTATACACAAAGCCCATGATGTCGTGTATCGTGTTCTGGTCAGAACACTCGTCAATAGCAATTCACATTTATTAGTTGAGGTCATTATAAATATGACTGCATTCATACGAGTACTCTATTGAATGCAATTTGGACCTAAGCCTCACTCCCCGACCAGCCAGAAATCCCATATTATTGTTATAAATTTGAACAAAAGCTATAACATTGTACACCAACTCCGGGTCACTCTTGGTGAATGTCACAAACATGAGTATACTTTCATATGAAGTAACTATTTCTCTAAGAATGTTTTGACGCGACAAAGTTGTACTTATTGTCAAAGAAAACTATTTATTGGAGATATTATAATATAAACTGAGCACTACATACATATGTCGCTTCTTTACTCATTTGTGGCCAGAATTTGTCAAACTATTGCTATTCAATTCAATTTGTTGACAGCTTTGATGAACCATTAAATATAAGCAATTATTTTCATTCACTTTGTATTAAAGAAAACACTTATTATTCATTTGAATGATGTTAAGGTTTGACGATTTGTTTAGATTGCAAATGGAAATCATTATTTTGAGACACAATAAACTATTAAGTGATTTTCCGCGCCATTAATTGTATGTTTAGTTATTATTTTGAATTCTATTTGCAAAAAATTAATTGAATAAAAACCAATAATTACTTTCTATTGTTTAAATTACAATAAAAGTGTTGAAGTTGAATGATTTCATACCACAATTTAATTCTAAATTTGCACTTTTAATTGCATATAATGTTCATATTTAAAAAATGCAATAATTATCAAAGCATATCATGAGGTGCTTTTGGCAGAAATTGCATTTTTGAGCAAAGCTCTCTATGTATTTAAATTATTTTGAAATGCATTTTAATTTTCTCTTCCGAACACTACCGCCTCATTCATTTAGATTTACAAAAGGCAGACATTTTCATATTGTTAATGACGACAGTAATGGCCCTTTGAATTAGATTCTATGGTTTCACAACGAAAATGCTGGCTTTTGGTAATTACTTTTTCTATAATCAAAGACAGCCACTAAACACTAATAAAAATAATTCAGCTCAACGTTATTGTTCTGTTCGGTATTTAATTTTGAACAATTAAAATGTAGCAGTTACTACATAACTATTCATTTGCTTAAATCAGTCTATAATTGGATGTAAATCTGAATATTTCACTCTGCACTTTCATTATCTGAATTTATTCTGTTACAGTTTAAATTGGATTTATTCAATAGTTGATGACACACGTCCTAAATTGTACTGAACCCAATTCTAAGCTATAGTAAAATAAAGTATTTTTCTATTTTTTCCAAATTAACATTTAAATTTAGTTTCTCTCGTTTATTTCATTTATAGTACTTTATGTCGCATACTATTGAGTGCAATCGAATTCTTAACTTTAATCAGAACTCTAAACAATTTGAAACGCTATTAAAATTAAATGTGGTATACATTAGCACATGTATGTTAGTCTTTGACCGTTTGTGGGTCATCGCAAATGCTTTCTAAAGCTTTTATTACCACTGGACAACGCCTATTCTGTGGTCATTCCTCCCTTTTACCAGTGAGAGGCCATCAGGTGATAACAAAACCCATTAAATTGCTTTTGATTTGAGCACATGTGGCATATCTTTGAATTGGTGAGCACTGGCCCACCACAGGCTTTATCATAGGAGAACTTTAGATTTACAGCACTATTTAAATTATATTCTTTAGAAATTATATTATTTATAAAGCTCTCCTGTGATAACAATCTTTTCCACTCTGAGGAATACATTAGTCTAACATTTCTATTTGTGTGGCTCTCCTCTTAATAATACTAAGACTCCAATATTAAGTTATTTACTAAAACTGCGATGCACTTTATTGTTTGAAATTTGTCTCGAGTAGAATATTGTTGATATGTAGCGAAATTGGCATTTTCTGATATATGGCTACCATTTGGGTAAAGCAACTATTGATAGCATTGAAGTTTTGAGTAACTATCATTACCAAAGAGCACAGTTTCTTTCTAAAAAAGTTAAACCAATGTAAATGGTTATTGATCGCTCTCTGAAGAGTACCACTGAGTTGATAAACGCGTGAGCTATGCCAACATAGTGCTCGTTTTTAAGTGTTAGTTAGCTTAACGTTAACGTTAGCCATTTCTGCAAATCTATACTCTTGATCAAAAACATTAATGAGCTAAGTTGAAAGTCCTTATAACTTATCTTAACTTCACTTATACTAAAATACTTTAGGCTCAGACTGATATTGGATTTTAATATTAGAAAAAATAGGTTAGAGACTATGCTATTATTAATAACGATTAATAATACTCATCACTTCTAATAACTGGATGAAAGTTAAGACATTATTCTTAAAGCTAAGTAAAAACTCAAATAATCACAATTCTGTTTTCAAACATTTTACCGGTGGTTATTTTGTTTACTAATACAGTAATACTATATTAGTATTAAGGTTATGCCATTTCAAGAGTTGTAATTAAGTTCAAGTTTGATAATACTTTTAATATTCTGTGTTCTGCTCTTATCTGAGTTCATTCAACATCTCATTTGAATATAATTATTATGTTGTTGTCTTTAACATTAACTTGTTGTTTATTTAAAATCACTATAAATGATTAGTTATTTCCAGCAATTAGATGAATTGACTGATGAACAGGCGCTCACTTAATTGCAAACTAAACTTTATTCCCTTTTATTCGATTGTTTTGATAGCAAAGCAGACTTACATCAATTTGTCTCAAATATATTTAATTATATCGACAATCAAAGAAAGTCATCCCACGGAATCACAGATTATCATCAATTTTATTTTGTTATTAATCTATTTCGGAATATTTTTTCAAACTTTATTAAATTTTTTACAAAAAATCTCATTAAAAATAAATGTATTTCTACTTAAAATTTTATTTTTATCAGATCTTAATTTGTCATAAATTTGTTTATTTTGATTGACTCGCAATTATATATCATTTTAAAAGCTTTTAATAATAGGCCAAATAGTCTTTTAGGGATATATTAGTTGTCATCTCCTCTAATGCATAATCTCTGGTATTTCAAGTGCAAGTGATGGTAGCATAATATGAAACAGGTATTAGCACTGGTATACGCTTTAGTTTTTCCTTCTTTTATGAGTGCATTAGCGACAGTTGGCGAAGACTTCTTTCCTTAGTTTATCTTTTTCCTTGTTTTCTGTCACTATTACTGATTTCCAAACTTTACTTGAAGTGGAGAGACGTGTAGTATAGAGTATACACATTTGTAAATGTTGACGCTCTGCTTCACTAACCTTTGCAATGTTCTGCACATCCTTTTGCAGCCAAACAAATCTTACGTTTAATAGTCTCTTGTGATGTATTAAATCTGATCGCTATGTAAACAAAACTTATTATGAATATCGAAATGAATTAATAAATAACTGAGTCAATGAACGATAACTTATTGTTTAATTTTGTTCTCTAAAAATAAAACTTTGAGTCTATTTGCCAATAGATTTTAGATAAAACATCTATTCTGCTGCAGAACTTGATTTTAATAATATTAACACTTCATTCAAAACTCTACTGTTAGGTATCAAAAGAATCAGAAAATTAATCGCTATCTTAAAACTCCTGTTATGAGAATTGAATTATATTTCTTATTTACTATAATATTAGATTACCATTTATTGTTTGTTATATACTTTTTAAGTGTTATATAATACTCGTATTTATTTGTTTAGTTTTGTTGAAATACAGAACTATTTAATGGTGAAGCAAAATAGTGAAAGCATTAAAAGTCAAAGATTTCAACTCAATTGAATATAAAAGCTTTTAAAAAACTATCTGACAGTCTAAACGAGTGATGGCAACTATTGACCAAAAGTCTGTGAAATTCCTTTTAGGGCTCAGAAAATCTGTTAAACAAATATCATTGCTCTAAAATGTGAGTTTCC
>JAUJYT010000194.1:0-25465 GCA_033996565.1 Nanhermannia nana
TTATTTTAACTATAGTTAGAGTTATAGTTAACTTTAACTCGAAATACAATAAAATTAACTCTAATATTAAGGTTAACTCAAAAAACACTAATAATAGAGTCTATTAGAGAATAACCGACAGGAATGACATCTTTGAACAGTTTGATAAACATTTGGCAGACATTTCACAACAGATATTAAGTGAGACAACAATTGACTTACCGGCCAATAAAAAGGTATAAAACATAGAAATTAAGTCAAAATAATGAATGAATTATAAACGAAATAGGAGTCAAAGAATGGGTGGTCTCGTGTTCGGCAAATTGGCGTTCGTTCGGAATGTGATTTACGTCAGACTTTCTCCCTATGAACAGAAGGCTTTCGCCAACTACTGGTCCAACTCTTGGCGAGGATTTAAGCGCGACTTCAATAGTGTGGTCCCGTATGCGAGTCCACCACTTTTGACGGCATATCTCGTATACGTCTGGGGTAAAAAAGAGAATGAAAGACTTAAGAGAAAAAACCCAAAAGACTTCGAAAATGATGTTTAAGTTATAATTGAATTAATTGTTATTTTGTCATAAGATTTAGTTTTTCTCTCAATTAGTATTAGAGTTAAAAGTTGTAGACATTCAACACTGTTTTGGTTAACATTTGGTTAACATTTGGTTAACATTTGGTTTAATTGTAATTAAATATATAAAAAGTTAGAAACAAATAAACGAACTTTTAATAAATTGCGTGAAAAAGAGCTTTATTTAAATGTAAACATAATTATTATAATTGTAAACATTTTTATTACAATGTCTTTAATTGAGAATTAAAAATGAAATTAAATATAAATATAATTGAAAGCAATTATTGGTTAAGCTTTTTATGAGCGATAAGTTCTCGTAAATTGTTTTCGCTTTCTTTGACTTTCGTCTCATTATATGCTTTGCTCTCTTCTAAAGACTTGACTTTGAGTTCATTAGAGCTGATCCTGTCGTCCAAGAGTTGGCTGATTTGATCCATATTTCGCATGACAAACATTCTGCCGACAGATTCATAAAGAAGACAATCGTTAGGCAGAGCTGTGATCTCATTGAGAGTGAGTCGAGAGTGTTGTGAATTTCTTTTCATCGCTTCGATCTGAAGATCCATTTGTTTCACTTTACCTCTCGTTTCTATCACTTGTACCTGAAGTTCTTGAAACGCTTTCTTCAGCTCTAAGTCTACCGTTGAGGACATCTCTCAGAGAACAGATGTTCAATGCTTTCAATTGATATTTCAATTGATATGAATTGAAATGAGAAACAGTTTATTATTATATAAGCATTTAGTTAAAGCACAAACAGAGGGCACTCTTTCTAAACAGTAATTCATTTATACGATAAAAGTCTCAATCATTTAAGTCTTTATACTTTTTCGCTTTTTTCGAAATTGAAAAAATTGCAAAAAATTCAAAAAATTGAATAAAATAAGAGATTCGTGTATTTGGGAAGTCATCAAATGCTGTCAACGATGCGATTCATAGAACTGCACTTTCTTTTAATTACTATAAATTGCTGTTTCAAAGTAAATAAGGTTTTGGCAAAAAAAGATATTTAAAAAAAGTTTATTCATAAAGAAATTTTTTTAACTTTAATTATAATAAAAGACATTCAATTAATTGACTGTGAGTGGGAATTGTGTGACGCCTAAGAATAGATTTTTTGCCACTCTATCCACTGGCGTAGGGGCTAAGGGGGGCTTAAGGGGGGCTTAAGGGGCTATAAGGCCCCCAGAGATTTTCCTGAAGATTTTTTCTATGCTTAGCACCTCCCCTCCCCCCGCAAAACCAAAAATCTCTATTAATAGCCACTGACTCTGTCGTAATCCTAAACACTCAGGCGGAGAACCATTACTAAGAGCCCTTTGAAGACAACCGCAGTCCTGGTCTCTTAGCAATGGATGAAAGAAAGTGTAAACAATGTCTGAATGGGATATCTCGTGCCTCAAAAGCATAAGTCCTTTAAGAAAATTATTGATTTCTGACACCCTCTGAATAGCGATACCTCTAGTATTTGAACGAATTTTTGCTCTTTTTGTCAAATCGTGAAATTCAATAAATTCACGAAAAGTTCTTTGAATAAAAATTGGATCCGTTTGAAGAACGCGCTCAACACATATTACAAAAAAATAAACTTTTTCTTTGCCTTCAATGTATTATTTGTCTTAATTGAGGTCTACATTCAAAAATATATCACTACGAATAATATTATATAATAGTTGTTTATTTAAACTGATTCAGGGATTTACTAATTATTGTTTTATCATTTGTGCCAAAAAGTTTACGGAAGAATCTGATGGAACCATAACTCAATGCAAATAAAAGATTATTTCAAGAAATACATTGAAATAATCTTTTATTTGCATTGAGTTATAGTTCCATCAGATTCTTCTGTAAACTTTTTGGCACAAATGATAAAACAATAATTAGTGAATCCCAGAATCAGTTCAAATAAACAACTATTATATAATATTATTCGTAGTGATATATTTTTGAATGTAGACCTCAATTGAGACAAATACCTGTTCCTTAGCCTTAGTTCCAAATTTATAAAAATTTGAATTTAGTGAATCGCGAGCGAAAACTGTCTTCTATTATTGTTGTCGCTACCGATTCACTTAAACAATAAGCATGAAAGTTAAGTTTCTAATAACTGAAGTTAAAATTCTCTAAACCTGGACTTCTTAAGTCCAGTTTTGAGCCAAAACTTGGGTGTTCTGTAGTATAGCGGAAGTATTGTTGTAGCGCGCGCTTTTATTACCTAACCTAACCTTACATAAGTTAAGGGTAGGTATTAGAATGCGCGTTACAACAATACTTCCGCTATACTACAGAACACTCCAAAACTTCTGCCTGGACGAGGAGGACTATCATGGACTGTCCAACTCAAACCTGGACGTTTGGTACCCGAAACTAGAGATGACAATCTGAATCCCAATTCCATTTATGATGGGATTGGGTGGGATTTATATTTTAATCTTCGATGGGATTGGAACCAAAAATTTTGTGAATTCTCATCTCTAGTTTATAACTTTGCTAACAGTAAGAGTGCAATTAAACTTGAGATGTCTTAATAAACCCAGTTTTTTATTTTTCTAATCTTATCTTCACCTCATTATAAGCACCGCATCGTAAGGAGAGTCATAAAAGTGTCAATTAATTGATTCATTCTTATTAACAAAATAGTTTTGTGTGAATTAAATAAATTTAATGCATATATTAATACTTAGGTTTAAATATGTCAAAAAGAGAGTGTTTTATAAATTTATTTACATTTTTCGTATGATTTACAGTTTATTTAAACTTTGAACAAATATTAATTAATCACAATCAATAAAAGTTTATTTATTTGTATAAATCAGAACATTCGATATCTCTTATGCAATCGAGTTCTTTAAATCTCAACTTCAAAGTTTTGAACCAAAGTGGGTCTTAACTTGAGATAAATTATAGTTATATTCTATGTGATTGACTTACAGACAAACCGCAGACCGAAAAAGTTGAAATAAAATGAATTTCTATTGAGTTTTGTCATCTTAAGTCATTTTGAATGAATGCCAAAACGAATTGCTGCTGCGCTCATATCATTGCTTAGAATTCGTGCAATACATGTCTGTTTTAGACTCGGCTTAAAATAAGACATTATAAGAGACTAATAAATGTTATGGAAAACATGCCTTAAAATGAATGAATTGAAAGTGAAAATAATTGGAAAATTAAATTAACAAATGGCTAAATATTTTGGAAGAAGTGACAAATTACCAACTTTCGATCAGTCAGATTTTTCTCGGATATTAATAGTAGATCCGCGAGAGATCACAGATAATCTGCTCAGTACTGATACCAAGTCAAAAGTGGTGCGAATTTTTGTTTTTCTAAAAGAATTGAGTGAAAGATGGTTTTCACACGTTTTACTGTTAGCTTTTTTGATCTTATACGCGTGTATCGGCGCCAAGATATTCGAGTCAGTTGAGGGGGCTTTTGAGGCAGAACAAAATGTATTAATTATTTTAATTACGAATTTATTATTTCATTAATAAGTTCATTAAGAACTCATTTTCCAAAGGCTGTCATAAGAGAACTGAGAGCTCCTGTCAATAATTTAACCGATAAGTTAGTAAAACAATTATGGAAGGAAAGGGAGAGGTATGCGATGCCTGCAGGAGATGGCTTGGAATTAGATGTTGACTCTCGTTGGGAGACTTATGCGACTCGAGTCTTGTGGCAATTTGAAGATCAAGTGACTAAGACTTGCAAAATAGGTTTAGACCGAGGGATCAGCAAAGATATACAAATCACTAAATGGACATTTATGGGCGGACTCTTCTTCAGCATGACTGTGTTCACAACTATAGGTAGGTAACAAATATTTTTATGTTCCACTATATCTTTAGTTCATTCTCAAACTATTAGAGGCTGTCAAAAGCTCTTACTTAATAACTAAAAGATTTTTGGGTGCATTAAAAATATATTCAATTGAATTGGAATTAAAAAGTTATTCCTTAGAATTAAAACAGAAAACTTATAGTGAAATCTTTAGTTAATATACTTATGTTATTTCGAGAGTGTATGGCTTGTTCTGAAAGTGTTCCAAATCAATTTTAAAAGAATGCATGAAATTATTAAAAATTCATGTTTATTAAAAGACTTACTCATTATATAGTAAGTTATAAATATTGATGTATGAAGAAAATTGACAAAAAAGTTTAGACTTTAACTATTAGTAATTTTAACTAAATTAGTACAGCTCAACATTAAAATAGGCGACTTTTGTATTTTTCTGCCATAGAATTCATTTTAATGAGTTATACATTAAATTGTTAATTAAAAAATAAATTCTGTAATTAGAGGAAAATTATTATCCGTTAAGTTTCACAGAAAGATAATTTAATTTCTCTCAAACCGTCACTCCTTTCAAATGTTTATTTATTCAACAGTTTAGCTAAAGATTGTGCACAGCTTTTGAAGGATTATTTTACAAATAATGAAAAGCAAAAGTTCTAAACCAACGCAACTGAGTCTGGGTTCAAAATCTACAGCCTAAGCCTGTTATCACTTATTGAAGACATGTTTTGATATAATAGTTTTATTATACAAATAGAAAGAATGCAAACATAATATATACAAAATATTATATTATCACGTTTTTTGTGAATCTTTGCATACAGGCTCTTCAGGCTTAACACTTTGAGCCTGAACCTAGGCTCAAAACCACCAAGCATAAGCCTAAAAAGCATAGGCTCGAAAATCTCATAGCCCGAGTCCGGCTCCTATAACGATAGGCCTGAGCCCGAATCCTATACCTATGAGCCTTATCCTCAAAAAGGTCCATCTAGACGAGCCTCGAACCTAAACTCAGTCTGAGCCTATGCTCCTCATTATTATTTAAAAAAAATTCTAAGAAATTCATTGAGAAAACATGAAAATTAATGTAGCAGACAAGTGGTTTCTTAAACGAATAGAATTCAAAATGACTTCTATTTCTATAAGCAAAAAGAGGTCACAGATTTCTATTTTTATACAACTGAGTAATATTGCAATTAATTGTGTAGAAGTGTATGAAAAGATTTTCAAGAATGCAATGTTATATAACTTTAAAAACTTTCAGATGAAAAACAACATTTCTTTAAAGCCAAAAAGATTATGAGAGGATATAAAAAGCTATTAATTGTTAATTATAAAAAAATATAAAGTTAATAAACTTTTCAGATATCAAATTTTTTTATTAAAAACAAATAAATCTGAGAAATCCTTTAAACCTTTGTTTGTAAAATTTGTAAAATATTCTTTCACTTAATTAAATTTATGAAATTCCATAAAAATACAGAATACAGATACAGAATACAGAATAATAAAGCACTGAGTGTTAAAAACTAAAGAAATAATAAATAAAATCTGTTAAAAGCATTGAAAATAATACTTAATTATTAACTCAAACAAAATAAACATTTTATGTAAAAGCTCTTGTCTTTTGCTGAATTGTCAAAATAGGTTATGGCGATAATCCACCGAAGACAACAGCAGGTCAGGCAATCACAATGGTTTACTCGTTTATTGGTATTCCTCTATTACTTATGGTTTTGGCGGATATGGGAAAGATATTTACGAGAGGAATAAAATTTGTTTTCAAATATATCCGAAGACTCTATTACTTGAGAACTTTTCGCAAAGTCAGAAAAGTTGGAAGAAGTGTCGAAAAATATAGCAGAAGAGCTACACTCAAACCGAATCAGGTCTGTCTTGTCTTTATCTTTGTCATTATCTTTGAATTCTTTATTTTTCACTCAATCAGTACATGGGATCGGCTTTGGATGCAGTGAATCGCGGAATTGCTTTAATACCATATTCGCCAAAATCTAAAAAAACCTCTAAAGATGTTTCCAATGATGAAAAAAAGACTACAAAAACGCCCCAATTTTGGTATACAAGAAGAGCGCCGTTTATTTTTACGACAAATCCTACGCCTCCAGGAACAGCTACTTCTACGACACCAGAAACGCCAGTACCAGAAGATAATATTGAAATCGACGATGAATTCGATTTACCAATAAGTTTAGCGATTGTTATATTAATGATCTATTTATTATTGGGAGCAATTATTTTCTGGACCAGTGAAAGGTGGTCTCTTTTGCATGCATTCTATTTTGTCTTCATCTCAATGTCAACAATTGGTTTCGGAGATCTGGTGCCAACTCAGTTGAGTGTAATGTTGGCCGCTTTCATCTATTTGCTATTCGGTTTGGCATTGACTTCAATGTGCATTAATGTTGTTCAGGAAAAGCTAAGCAGTACTTTTCAAAAGGCGAAAATGACTATCGGAGAGACCATAGGCCTGGATGTCGAACAAATGATGAGCGAAGAGTTAGCTGCGGAGCAAAAAGATAAAGATAAATCTCGGGATACAAGTGCTGAAAAATCAATCACGAGTAAAGATAGTGCAGAAAAAGAGGATAAAAAGAGTAAGAAATCCATTAAATTTAAAGATTTGGAACAAACTCCGAGTACAAGTCAAGAAAGGGATAAGAAATCAGCACAAACTGAAGTGAAAACTAACAAAAAGTAGATCAAAATTTTGTTACAATATGTTGGAAAACTTTTTTCCACAAAAGGGATACGATTTTGTTTTTTAATCTTTTCGTAAAACAACTTAATTACTTAAAAATGTTTTAGTACTTCTATTTTCCTAAATAATAGAATTGTTTATATAGTAAACGTATCTTTGCTTTTATCTGAAACAGTTGTGATTTTTAATTTATTTGAATTTTTTAAAATTCTCTCATAAAAAGGATAAGTTATGATCAGATACATGAAATCTATTCGAACAAAGAAGTAAAATACATTTTTTATTGCTGATTATGTACATTATCTAGATTACTATGTGCGTAATGTACATTGATAAACTAACATTAAATTAAATAAAGATTTTTGGAAAGTGTTATTTTATTAATCGATTCTTAATAATAATTCAAATTTTTACAAGTATTCAATCGAAAAAAAATTCTGAAACTCTTTGAGTACAAAATAAAGAACAAAACATATTTTGCTCGTATTAAATAAATTTTATTTAAAAAATTTTAATTGTCATTAATTTTATTTGCTTAAAAGGACCAATAAATCTCCTTTTCGTCCACTGTATAAATAACACAGTATTTTAAAATCTGGAAATGTGTTCAATAATTAGATGAAATCATTTCAATTCATTTAAAAATAAGAGAAAAATAAATACCAAACTTTCATATTATGCTAATTATTATAAAACAAATTTTAATTATGAAAATTTTGTTAACAGTTCTGATATGAGGTCAGGTCAGTGCAGTTGACGCTTAATAAATATTATACAAAAATAGGATCAAATGTTTTGATATAAAATATTTCAAACTTGAAAGAGTTATCCATCCGTGCAGTCCATCCGTTTCACTTAATATGAATATACCTATAGCTGTATAACAACGAAACATAAACTCTGCATAAATGAGACAACTATTATACCATTTAAAAGGAAACTCATTCATAAGCGTTGGTCATATTGACCAGACTTGCGGTACAACGACCTATAATAGCAGTTTACATCAGTTTGTTATCATTCAATTAAACATCCTATTGGTGGCCATTATTACTGCATTACGTACCAGAAAATTATTTTATCCGAATCGATGATTTAGTTAATAAAGTGCTGTGAAATATAACATAAGTTTCGTGTTGTTATCAATTGTTTCTCTTATAGTCATCATTTAGGAAATAAATTTGTTTCCTGACAAAGCAAACCAATTGATGCGAACATGACTGCAAAATGTTAGTTCAAAAATGTTGACATTGAATGCTCAAAGTTATCCTCAATGCTAAAGCCTTATTGTGAAGCATGCTTTTCGTGAAAATTGTATTCAATTTTATTGATTTCTATTTTTTAAATCAGCTTAAACTTTGAAACTAAGAATGTGCACAAAATTAAATATGTGTTTAATACTAATCACCAAAAAGTGCAAATGTATGTTAAAGCAAATTATAATGATTCCAATCGTATTATCAGTAATAGCCAGAGCTGTAGTCGAAGGTCAAAACTGCTTCGGAGGTGTGGAAACTTTTGAAAAGACAACAGTAACAGACTTTGATGGAAGTGTTAATATAGTGGGGACTCTTTTGCATCAGGAAAATGTTGCGCTGACTCGTGATTGCATTAATTTATGTAAACAACAATCTCAATGCCTGTCATTCGGTTTAAATTATGCAAAGTTTCGGTGTTCAGCATATTCTCAGAACTCGAGACGCAATCGGGACCGACTCGTACATTCGGTGAGCACTAACTTTTTTGAGAAAATATGTCTCAATGGTATATCGAGACAGACCTTCGACGGCGTCTGTGGTCACGAACGGCTCTGGTCTTTCGAACGCGTTAAGAGTGCTTTCATTGAAGGCTTTGTTGAGAAAGAATCCAATAATATCGGGAGCAGAGAAGAGTGCGCCAAAACATGTCTAATGGAGACCAGCTTTATATGCAGAAGTGCTGACTATGACGAAGCCAAAAGAATTTGTCGGCTCTCTAAGGAAGACAGAAGAACACAACCGCAAGCCTTCAGACAAATGCAAACCAGTTCTAGAGATTATTTGGAGAATCAATGCGCGGCTCCAGGTATTCATGTATTGATTTGTATTCATGTCATTCACTCAAATAGTGAGGAAGTTTTAACACAATTTTTATTATTTTTTTGTTTTATCGAACAAATGCGCAATTCTTTTGTTTTAATTCAAAACAATAAGTAAAACCGTTAGTGAATTAATTTGATATTTTATTTGCTTTCATTATTTGCATTTAACGGAAATTTGTTTCAAATAGAAGGCTATAATGTATAGAAATGCAGTAGTTTTTGGTCTTGTCCTGAAATTATGATTTTTGTGATTGAAATCAAAACTTTTATCGATATTGAACTTGTGGCAAGATTTTCATGATTAACATAATCTTCTGATTTATAACTGATTGTCGTTTAGATAATCGCTCAAATGTTTACACTCAAGTCGAGGTTTCAATTAATTAAATATTGAAAGTGATTCTTCACCGGTATTTCTAAAATAATAACCTATTTTTTTGGTAAAATCTATTCTTTTTATTCTTCTATTCAATTAATTTTATTGGATTTGCAATTGAGAGACCGGTTCTAACTTTGTATGGCATCAAACAAATATTGAAAGTAATCTTTTTTACAAATTTTAATTGTTCTGTAGATAATTGTTTTAATTTATGATAAATTGTTAATAGAATTAAATAATAGCTTAAAATATAATTGAATACAAGCAGTTCCCTTTGCTTCGCAACTTTTTGAATTTCAAGTATATTTTAAATTTTAAAATTATGTTATTTTACTATATATTTTAGGCTAAAGATAATGAGTTCAAAATTCTAAGTTTTAGTTTTAAACCCGTATAAAAAAGCATTGGTATAGCACTGGTTTTACTAAATTTTACTTATTTTAAAACAAAGAAAAATCATAATTTCAATCATCACTTGCTTCACGAGTCTAAACTTTGATAACAACCACTCTTCTGAAGTCTCGAAGAAGTGTTTATGTTGTCACCGATAATGAGTTTGCAAACCTTTCCAAAAAAAGCACGAATTACTAAAATAGTGTTTTTTAAATAACAAAACTGAATTTTACTCAAACTATTAGTAAAAATTGAGTCACATTAAGCCAAATTCACTAAAGACCATTAGCTTTCGAAATTGTAAGCTTCACTTTTCTCAAGCAATTCTCAACTTTGAAGTTTTCCCAAATTCTTCACTAAATATTGATAGCAATCAATTCATTTTCATTAATCTCTTCACTAAATAATAGAATATTAGTTGAGAAATGAATTATTTTGTCTGAAAGAAGTTCTGCAATCCTTTGGAGAGAATAAAAAATTTATAATAAATATTATCAATAAAATAAAGACACTTTAGATGATTAAAGTTATTTTCATAGAATTCAATTGTTTGGATATCAATAAATAATTAAATACAAGCTTTGAATATTTAGACATTTCTCTGAAATATTTAATAAATTGTTTTGACTTTTATTCAAATAATAGGTCTTTTAGTTTTTCGAAACAACAGAAGAACTAATATTTATTTTAATAAAAGAATAATATTGTTTTGCAAACAAATGCATTCTTTGAAAAATTGAAAAGCAGTACTATAAGGCATTGTTATAGTCTTTAGAGTGCATTTGAATTTTCTCAGAAAAATTTAAAGTAATATTACAATTATTGCCGAATAAGACACTCACAGACGAGCGAATACATACACACACTGACATCATATTTAGTTCATATCTGAGAAATTAAATCATTTCATTGTCTGATTAGGACCTTCTTCTTGTGTCTATCGAACAAAGCCAGACTTTTCAGTCTTATCTATGGATTCTTTACATTTCGCGACCACTTCTGATGACTGTCAGATGCAATGCGATAGAGAGTCTTCATTCAACTGTCGCGCATACAGTTATCTCAGCAATCGGTGTGTTTTGAGTGGTGACGATGGGGTCAGTCTTGTGGGCACAACATTGCCGTCACAAAAGGGTGCCATTTATGGAGAGAGAACTTGTGTGGCAGAGCTTTGTACAAATGGTATATTCACTTATGAAAAAATAACTGGACATGTATTGCGATCAGCGGTCACTACGGCTGTTGAGTTGCCTAATATTGGAACACTTGGGGCCACCGGTTGGTGTCGGGAGAGCTGTGACTCAGCAAACCTTAATTGTCCGGCTTTTAGTGTTAACTATCAAAGCACGAGATGTGAGAAATTGGATCGTAATTCTCAGGGAAGAACTGGAGATCTCATCCCAAGAGAAGGCGAGAGCTATTTCGAAAAGATATGTCTTAGAGTTCCACAAATTATGACTCAATGTCAAGACAAATACTGGGCTTTTGAAAGAATTTTGGGTAAATTATTTGAATAGAATTCTAATATATGATAAAGTCTTATACAGTAAGCATTATTTAAAATGAAGTTTTGTCAGGACTTCATATTAAACTTATAAGTATTAATACAAAATCTCCTATTGAAAAATGTTTTAAATAAGTATTATGTTTCAGGTCATGAATTGGCGCCTATTCTCTACATAAAAACATTAAACTTTGTTCAAAGTCGAAGAGATTGCGAAGAGTATTGTCTACAGGAAAGAGAATTTCCGTGTCGTTCAGCCCTATATAATGACGAAACAACTGAATGTCGACTATCACAAGATGACAGACGCACAAGTCCTGCAAGTTAT
This sequence comes from Nanhermannia nana, assembly GCA_033996565.1. Lineage (NCBI taxonomy): Eukaryota > Metazoa > Arthropoda > Arachnida > Sarcoptiformes > Nanhermanniidae > Nanhermannia > Nanhermannia nana. Next base: position 11,758 of record JAUJYT010000194.1, read on the forward strand.
TACAGGTCGAGAAGCTCTAAAATTAATTATTTAGAAAATCAATGCGTTCGATCTCATAGTACGTGTCCGTACGAGAAAACACTGGACGCTTATCCGACTTATACAGATGTGGTCGAAACTAATGGCGTTTCGTCTCATGAAGTCTGTGAGGCCTATTGTAATGACAATAAACGTTTCTTATGTCGTTCGTTCGCTTATTATTCAAGTAACGGCCAGTGCTTTATCTCAGGAGACGATAGAGCGAGTGCTGGCCCGTCAGCTATTCAAAAAAGGTCTGGAATTGTATACTTTGAGAGACAATGCTCGACACTTCCATCTACGGGAAGCCCTGCAAGCAGTCAAATAACTAATGCTTCGCCAAGTGTTAGTCCAAGTGTGAGCCCAAGTGCTCCACAAACTCACAGCCAGACTCCACCTCTGCCCACAACCAGTTCAATAGGAATTGGTTCAAGTCTTCACCCAAACACTACTGGCAGTGTTGGAGTCATTGGTAGTCCAGTTACGAGATTTCCGTCTTCACTGATCCCTACATTACCCCCAAAAGGTAATGGTTTTTCTGCCCAATTCGATGCCTTTGCACAGCCACAGCAGCAGCCAAGCCATGTAACGTCAATTCCAGGTCCACCTTTTCGAGGCCTGGAAGTCCCGCGAGCTCTTGATTCTGACTTACATAACGTGCACTCACAAGGAATACGTCCACGTAAGACATGACAACTTCTCATTTCTCAAAATAACAACTTATTAACTTCTTTTACTCAAATGATTTTCAAATCAACTCAAACATTATATTTGATAAATTGTAAATTTAGATAAAAAATAGATCTTATTATTTAATAAAATAAATACCTATACAGTTACTATTATAGCAGATATATATTGCACTAAAACCTAACCTTCTCTCAGCTTAATTTTTTAAAATAAAATAGAAGTTCAAAAATTACTTTATTTTAGGTGTTTTATAACAACAACAACATAGAAATGACGAAAAATATAGAAAATTTAATCTTAATTTTTATCCCCTTTTATGAAACATATCTCACTTATCAATGTTATAGTTATGAACTCATAAGTTGACTTATATCATAGATAAATAAGAAATCTATTATATGAAGTCTTGTTTTATTATAGTTGCTATAAACTAAGGGTGAATTTTCCATATTAGTCGTCTAATACTTAAAATATAAAGTATATGAATTTTGTGTAGTAAGGGTTCAAACTAAATATTAACATAAATTCCACTTATGCTTTTCATAGTAGTTTCAATATAATTATAATGCAATTTCAATTTGTGTTAAGAATTATCAATTTCTGCTTTCATAGCTTTTCATATGACAGCTTTTGCTTCACAAATGCACAAAATATTTATTATCAATACTTAAAAATATTAAGTTTAATGATTAAAAAATTGAAAGAATTCTATTAAATATATCACAAAAACTAAAGTTAACTTAATTGACAGAGCCATCAAAATGCGGTCCACACGCTCGCTATCTATTTGAGAAAGTAACCAGTTTTGAGCCTATTGGAGGCCATTTAACACTACTTTATAGTGATCTTCAGAATCCTGGGATTGTAACAGAATGTGCGCGAAGATGCGAACACTCGAGTCAATGTCGAGCATTTGTTGTCGACTATTACCATCAGTCGTGTCACGGATTATTTGAAAACAGTTCAGTCGGAAATCTTGATCTGAGACTTTCGATGGGAAAAGACTATTTCGAAGGATTCTGTGTTCCCAATCATATTGAATGCAATAAGTTCTGGCCATTCGACAGAATTATAGATCAGGCATCCATTGGAGTCACGCCTCAAGACAGGATTCGATTTATTTCTAGAGGAGAGTGCAGGAAAAGATGTCTCGAAGAGAGAAAGTATAAATGCCTTTCAGCCAGTTATGACACTTCTCTGCATGAATGCAGACTATATTCCGAAGATAGAAACTCTGGAACTTTAACATTGCTATTCACAAAAGGGACAGATTATATGGAAAACCAATGCGCTATTGGTATTAAATTGATTTTCAAAACTAATCTAATCTGAAAATCACAGTAATAATTAATTAATTAATTAATATTTTTTAGAGACCTTTTCGTGTAGATATCATCCCATAGAACGTGACATAAGTATAGTAACAGTAACCAAATCAGTTCGGGGCACTTCAACGTTCCATTGCGAACAGGCCTGTGATCACGAGAAAGAGTTCAACTGTAGATCATATACTTATTTGGATAATCCGGACGGTCATAACGTGGCGGGCGGTAACTTATGTTTGCTGAGTTCAGACAATAGAGCCACCAGTCATCAGGGGTCGATGCAGTTCAGACCACGAGCACTGTATGCTGAGAAAGATTGCGTTAATTTGAATCAACGCAGTCGAGTGCCCTCAACACCATTAGTACAGCCGACACAGCCTAATATAGCAAACTTTCCGCCAACATTTCTACCCAAACCCAGTCAACAGTCGAGTGTTGATATTCCGCACAGTAATATTCCTCATATTCCCGCCCATTGCGGTCCAAATCAATATACGTTTGAAAAGACATTCGGTTATGACTTAAGATATGCGCGAAGAGAACGCGCGCCAATGCCTCCAAGACTTGGTGTTATCATTCACTGTCAGGACGAATGTGTCCGAAGAGTCGAAAGTTGTAAAGCTTTTATTGTAGAATATGGTCAACTACAGAGTTGCTTCTTTCTGGACGAGTCCGCTGGTGAAAATCGTAATCAACTCAATAAAGTTCCAGACACTGCTTATATTGAAAAAATATGTTTAAGAGGTAAAGCAATTTGCCATAGATTTCACTTTACTTACAAATAAACAAAATGTTATAAATTTTAGAGAAAACATGTGAGAAAATGTGGACTTTTGAACGAGTAATAGGACACACATTAGAAGAGTCAGCCGATAAGGATATAACAAGTGTGCTCTTGAGGACTGATTGTCAAGACTTATGTTTGGCTGAGAAGACATTCACGTGCAGATCAGCCACTTTTGATTATAGTAAAAGATTATGCAAATTATTCAGCGAAACACGACGTTCGCGACCCAACTCTTTCAAACCAACCAATGAGTTCATTGATTATTTTGAAAACCAATGCGTAACAGGTATTTAATTATCAATATATTGTTTAAAAATAATTATATTTTCAAAATTGATTCAATGTTTAGAGCCATCGACCTGTCAATATAGAGACTTTCAAGAATCGTTTTTCCCATATATCGATCGAATTGCTAATTCGTTTTCATTGGCTGATTGTCAGCGACAATGCGATGCCGAACGGCTGTTTCCGTGCCGGTCAATAAACTACGAACAATTTACCAGAGATTGTGCTCTTTCTAGTGAAGATATGGTGACGCTTGGTATGGGACCAACCACTGTGACTCCTCGCAGAAACTCTCTGTATAGCGAAAAAGGAAACTGCGAACAAGGTATTGATGAAAGCATTTTTCGCTTCATTTAACGTATTTGTTATCTATTTATTAGTGAGCGTTCAGTGTAACCAACAAGATATGGTTCTCACTCTCAACTTTGACAGTCCTTTCAATGGCAGAGTTTATGCAAAAGGAAGTCCATCGCAATGCTTTGTTGTCGGCACCGGACAAACACAATTACAGGTTTTGATTAATTAAAAAATCTATTTTTGAATAAATTAAATTTTTTATTTCCATATGAAATTATAGTTCGCAATATCACTGGGCAGTCGATGTGGAACAAGACAAGAGGCAAATGACTTTCAAAAATTTAATTTTCATTATAAGCTAACTGTGATTTCTTTAATTTGTTTTAAGGGAGCGAATAATTTTGCAAACGAAGTGATAGTACAACAGCACGCGGTCATTATGACAGATAGCGATCGCACCATTAGAGTCCTCTGTTCTTTTGAAACTGGGGATCAAACTGTAACACTTGGTAATCAAAATGTTGGCAAACCTGCAGGAATTGATGTGACGTAAGTTTGTTTTTAAAAAAAACTTCTCCTTGAGATTAAAATCGTGAAAAACTTTTAAGTGATTTTGTATTAAATATCAATTCAATAAAGAAAAAGTTAATTGAAAGTAAATGACAGTCACGTAATAGATTGAAATCTCTGATAGATTGAAAACAAATTTTCAAATGTGACTTTATAAGCGCTTAAGACTTATCGGTTTGCGTTGAGGCTAAGATTTGAATATAAATCGCAGCTTTTATTGGAATGAATTAAAAATAAAAGTGGAAAACTAGTCTCAACAGAAATAAATGGGTTAACTAATGATCAATATAATTATTTTACTCAATTCAAACAGGGCTTTAATGAACGCCAGAACAAGATTAGAGCATCCAATCACCTCCATTGTGACCAACACAGCGCCACCGCCGGGAGTAATGATGAGAATACTAGATAGGAGTGGACACGACGCTCAGATTGTTGGGTTAGGCGATGAACTGGTACTTCGAATTGAGCTCAAAGATCCGAGTTCTGCATTCGCTATATTTGCCAGAAATTTATACGCCAGAAGTTCTAATGGAGAATCACTTTTTCTCATTGACAATACTGGGTGTCCGACAGATGCGGCTATATTTCCAGCACTTCAAGTCGACCTCAGAGACAAAAGATCTCTTTATTCCACTTTTAAAGCTTTTCGATTTCCATCGACAGGTGTTGTCAATTTTGAGGTCCAGATCAGGTTTTGTCAGGAAAGGTGTGAACCCGTTAAATGTACCACTGGTTCAGAATCATATGGAAAAAGACGAAAGAGAGATGTCATTGAAAACAGCGATGATGATGTAGATAGTGATGAATATGTCAACGAAACAGAATCTCTGAGACAGAACGACTCAATACAACCAATTCTAATACCTAATGATGAGGCGATTTTGGCGGTCAGGAAACGGACAAAAACGGAAAAGAGTTCTATATATGATAATGCCTTTAATGATACAAAAATTGATTCATTGCCTAAACTGCTTAATGCAAGTATTGATAGCAAAAACAGAAGCGCTTTAATGGAAGAACAAAATTCAAGTCAACACTCTCAACAACAACAATATTCAAATCCCATGACAGCAGATAAAAAGATGGATACACCGGAATCACCCAACTCGGCAATAAGTACCTTAAGTCGACCAACTCTTCCGCCGTATGCGCAGGAATGGACTTCCGAAGAAAGAAATCCTATTAATAATAATAATAATAATAATAATAATAATAATAATAACCAAATGTATCCAAATTACGGTTACATTCCTTCATTCCAACCGCCTCTCGCACCACCTCCTCTTTCAACAACTCATTTGCCAACGCATATGTATCCTCAAAACCATGCATACTATCCGAGACATAATTATAACCCAAATTATTACAATAATTTGCACAATAACTATAACAACAACTACAATAACGCCTATAATCCAAATCCGAGTAATATTGATGTGAACAACAATAGAAGTAGTTATTGGCAGCCTTTCCCACAAGAAGTTCGTCCGCCATTATCCCATGCATCTGAAGCTGTTACTCCCTATGCATCTGCATCACAACTACCACCTCATTATCTCAACCAAAACGAACCCATTTCGCCACATCCGCCAACTTCAAGACTTCCTCGTCCACCTCTTCCTCCCTCTTACTTAGAATGGGGGGATTCTCGACCATCAAGACCTCCTCCGCGACCCTCACCAAGACATAAGATAATCGCTGCCACTGAGAGACCCCAACCACAAGAAATACCTCTTTCTTTAGCTATTATGGTCGGGGAAGAGAAAGATTCTAATTTGGATAATAATAATAATAATAATAATAATAACGAAATTAAGAATAATAATAATAATTGGAAGCAAAATAATAAAGTGATACAAATGCGTAAGTTTTTTATATTCATATTAGAGTTATATTCGTTTTTTATTAATGATAATAAGAAATTGATTTTAATAGTAATAAATAGTAATCAATTAAATTCAAACTTAATACAGGCGATCATTCGATGGAAGAATGTGAAGAATGCAATACAGGACTGGCTGTGTTTTATACAGCATTGACTGTATCCCTAATACATATTGGACTCATCGCTGGCGCATATTTTTACATTAGTAAACTCAAGATATTGCGCTCTAAATTCTCAACTGAAGTATTTGATTCTGCAGAAGACATAACGCGTGTTCAACATCACACTAATGGCGCCCAATCTCTTAATGATAATGTGTTTTATGGAAACAGAGAGTTAGGTTTCAGAGGGTCATTACCTCCTATTAATGCTACATATGATTCAACTCATCAGTAAAGCACTCATTTCGGGGAAATTCTAGATTTGAATGATTTCATTTTTGATATACATTTTGATAATTGGTTACTATTTTTAATTGTTATCCATTTGCTATCTCTAACAGCTTTCTCATACATTTTACTCTATTTATTTGTATTACATGACAATCCATCAAAATAAACAATTGCTTTCTTTTTAATTCAAATAACTCTAAATTTATTTCAATAGCAGTATAAAAATACTATAAATAAATCAAACGGAATAAAAACTGAATACTTTAATGGTTAAGGTTTTCTTATTAGTTACAGTATATATGGATATAAATTGTTAAATAAAAATTTTTAAAATTTCTATAAATAATCTTTTTTAAAGCATCAGTTAAACAAATTAGTAAATTAAATATATAATACATTAGTATATCACTAATTAATTAAGTTTTAAATTTTTGGTTTAAAAGCAAATTATTGCCCATTTAAATAAGGCTCTAAATGATTAAGCAATTTGTCGACATCTTTCTTCTTAAGTCCAATCTTGTCGGCCACTTCTTGAGCTGTGGGCGCATTCTTAGGCACAATTCGATATGAAAGTTGATTAGTGCCGCCCATAAAATCAGGCAACTCTTCAGCGGCCACATAATCGGGTAACTCTTTTTTGCTGATCAAATGAAGCAATTTTTGGTGTTCTTTTGGTAGCCATGTCTGGACTAATTTGAAGACGTACTGCAAAACCCACGGCAGCTCATTAACTAGTACTGACTTCAATAATGTCGGATAATTGTCTCTTAGCGTCGAAACAATGAAGGACAGCAAATCTATGTCGACATTAGTAATGCCGGCGCCGTTGCAGTCAAACACAATACAGACCCCATTGTTTTCATTTGCAGCATATCTGAGATCTTCTCTTTCTATAAGAAAGGCAATGTATTTCTTGAGTATATCAACCCATTCACTGATCTTTTTGTTGGCTTTGACGCGAAGTATAATCATTTGCGCGCCATTTAAATCCTTGCCGTACGTGAAGAGACTTCCCATTTGAAAGTACTCTCGCGGAAAATTTGTTTCATTTAGTTTCTTAACACCGATCGTTTTTCTCCATTTCATAGCGTTGACCATCATTTTGAAGGCCTCGTCGATATCTCCTTTGCGGGATTGAAGATATCGGCGCACTGTGTGGTCTTTCGTTCGAACGTCATTAACATCTTCCTCGTCGTATTGGTCGTGATTAACAGTGAAATCAGCCAAAAATCTATTCCTAAGTTCGTCTATAAGATGTTGAGAAATTTCGACTTTTACTGAAGGCATTACTTCTGCTGTATTTGTGCTATATTTGAAAGTATTGCAAATAAAAATGAGGTCAAATCAATTATTCACTTACTTAGATAGACATCAAATCAATCAATTCATTTATTTAATACCTTTTCTTTAAATTATAAACAACTGAAGGCTAAAGATAGCTATAATAGGAATAATAAAGTCTTTCTTTTTAAGAACAAATAGAACTTTAAGAACAAATTTGTTGAAAAAACACTTAGATTTAAAGACAGTGAGAAACTGATAAACTGTATTTAACACAACTATAAGCCAATAATACTTTAGAAGATAAACGCAACTTATATGTTAAAGATAAACCTAAACCAAGGACGTGATACACAAGGTTTAGTAAATTAGAGTAAGTACTGGTGTACTTCTGTGTAGAACTGGTGAGTGTTGTATATTATGAACAAAACAACTGTGATTTCACTTCAATTTAACTGAACAGTAATGTCAATCGAGAAAATATCAAAAACTATTTTAACTGTTACTGTATTCAAATCAACGCATGACTATAGCTATTAAAACACACTGTAATTATATTTTTTAATTTATTTCCTCTAAACTTAATTCAGCAAAAATATAAACGAAACTCAAATTTAAATTGAAAGAAAAAACTTCAAACCAAACAAAGGCTTAAGAATGTGGTGAGAATCGCATCTGAAAAACTTTGAAATGACTTTATATAACCCAAGTTTGACTTTCTTCTCTTTGTGAGCTTACGAAGTATGCGTGTGAAAGGCAGTGAGTTATACAATTGCATAATACAAATCAATACATATGAAATACCAGTTCATGATTCAGCTCACCTCAGGCATTAAACTTTGAGATGTCCTCTAAAATTTAAAAATCCAGTGCAAGCTATCGAGCTCGTTCCACATAGTACGTACGAGGTTTTCGAAAGTTTTCAGGCCCCTACCCCCCTCCCTGTACGAATTTGCGTAATTATACCCAATGTTAAACATATGGGAACATAACGGCCTGTACGCTTTTGACTAACCCCCCCCCCCATGACTCCGTACGTACTGTGTGAACGAGCCCTTATAGAATAACTTATAAGAAAATTTCTTTTGCTTATCGCTTATCAGGTTTATTATGTAAACCTGTGATTAAGAAAGAGGTTTTTAATCTGCGTTAACACGTTTAAAGATAATTTTATGAAAATTGTTTTTTCAAAAATAAGTATAACACTATGGGAGAAATCGAAAATGTATACCTATATATGAAATTTAAAACAGATATGTTATGCAATAATTATAGCTTTCCGGCAATTTTAAATTATAGAAAGGACTTATTTTTAAGTTCAAACTAATTTATTATAATGATGTCATATAATACGGGAGCAAAACATGTTATTAAAGATTGAGACAGGCATTTAATAATGAATACTAATGAGAAAAGACGTAGACTTTCGTGACACTCATTATTAGCTTTGAATTAAAAATATACGATTCTGATGAAATTTATATTAAATACTATGAAATTATAACACTTTCTGTAAATTTCCAATATTTGTTTGGAGAGAATCTTAAGATTTATTACAGACAATTACAGTTAACTTAAGCCTTCATAAAAATTTCCTATTCTTTAAACAAAAACAATAATTAAATGATCAAAATTTTTAGGAAATAGTGACACTTCAGTGTCTGTTCAGTATTTGTGTTAGAAATTCAAAAAACATGAGAAATAAAAACAATGAAAGCGAATGTGTTCTACTTTTTGGCCCTAAAACTGATTGACCTCTTCCTTAACACACCTGTAAATCAAGTATTGAATTATATATTTCAAGGCAAGTGAAATGCATTAAAATTTAGGTCAAAGCGTATATTTGACACTCAATACTAACTTTTATTGTTGTCAATTAACTTAAATAACAAAACTAACAAATTTTGACCAAAACTATCACTAAAACCGAGTAAAACGTATTAAAAATTATATTTTAATGCATTCTATACTAGACTTAAATAAATTAAAAAATGTAATTAAAATTGAACATAACTTTAAACGGATATTAAAACTTTGTCCATAAGTTGTCCTTAATTTCAAATAATTTCAATTAAGACCTAAACTTGAATAAACATTTGAAACTCAAGTACAGAGTTTAATATCTGTTTAATATGAGCATAATTTATAGGATACAGTATTTATCTCTATTTGATGTTTCCTTTGGATAAATGAAAATAATTTTGAAAATTTTAGACAGATTTATAAATCTCATTAAAATGTTTGGGATTGCAATTGAAGGTATACGTGAGAGATATCACTAAATTCTGGTCAATAACTACCAAAGCTTTTCAAACTAATCAATAAACTTGTTATACGTCAGACTCTATCCAAAAATATGAAAAAATGATTAAAAGAAAAAACAAATTGAGAAAATGCCATCAATTGAGATGAAGATTAGACAGAGTTTACGTATAATAATTCAATTACAGCCTTGTATTGAATCCAAGGTCTGACGTGTTGGAGATGTGAATAGTCTTATGAGAATCGATACCAAATGGATACCAAATTATTGATAAACTGAGTGCAAGTATTAGTGGTATTTCTATTAATAGCATATTATTTGGTTTTAGTTTTTATTAACATTTATTTTGAATAAATTATAATAATTTATAAGTCATGTGAGCCTTGAGTTGAGCTCTCATTCATGTGATTGAGTCTTAAAGTTACGTAATTTAGGAAAAGCTGTTTTAGTGATAAACAAGTTTTGCAAACATATTGACAGACAATGCATGTGATCGGTGTCGACGTCGGCTCTGCCAGTGTTCGGGTGGCTCTCATTGCCATCAATAATGGTCTCATTGATGACAAACCTATCGCTAATTCAAGTGAACCGATAACTGTTTATAATCCGAGACCTGATTATTACGAACAGAGTTCTCAAGAGATTTGGTCTGCAGTTTGTCATTGCGTTCAGGTTTGCATTGCATTCAATTGTTTTCATTTATGACTAATTAATGCTAAAAATTACCTCATTTTGGAAACACTTGTATTGATAGAAATGCATGAAAAGTTCACAAATTGATTACTCGTCCATATCTGGGATCGCCTTCTCTGCGACCTGTTCTCTAGTGATTGTCGAACAGTATGTCAGACATTCATTCAAACGCATAAACACTTTCACTCAATACAAACCGATACAAACTTTATTACTTAAAAACTTATTGTTATCTCATTTGAGTCGCCGCTAAATTATTATTTAACAGATTATTAATTAAAACAACTCTTAAAACATTAGAAAAAGATTTGTTTTTCTTTAAAGTAAAAGTGTTTATGACGTGTATTAACACATATTTATAGCAAACATTTCCAATGCCGGTATATATTGTTTACAAATATTGATATATAATTTATATACAACTTATATATATATATCTATATAATAATTGAGGTGTTCGTCAAGCGATGGAAGTGATGTCCTTATGTGGATGGATCACAGGGCTAACAACGAAGCTCTATATATCACTCAAACCAATGTATAGTACAGTTACTAAACTTTTATAACTATAGCTATGAAGTTATGTTTGATATAGCGTTGAACTCAATCTCTTTTTATGCGACCAAAGCATGAAGTTTTGCAGCAATTGGGAGGCATTTGTTCGCCTGAATTCTCATTATCAAAGCTCTTATGGCTTAAGCGTAATCAAAGTGATAGGTTTGATAATGCGATTGCATTTATGGAACTCCCAGACTGGCTCTCATGGAAATGCAGTCAATACACTGGCAAAGACTCTTTGAAACTCTTCAGTCGTTCGGTCAATTGTGTGACCTGTAAATGGGGTTACGATTCTGAACGTAATCGATGGAGAGATGATCTTTTCCAACAGATAGGGCTCAACCAGTTTGTCACCGATAAATCAAAAATTGGAGGTTTCTCTCATCTCTAGTCTATGTCTCACTTTTAAATTTAATTAAAATTTTATTTATTTATTACTACACAACAAAAATAATATAAGCACTAAGTGTGGAACAAATTATCTATAAATTTCACGACAGCTTTATTATGACATTTACGTGCATTGCATCTAAACCTTAATCTTTTAGACAATAGTTTTTTATAAACTTTTTTCAATTCATTAAATTTTATTGAAAGTCATTTAAGAGATAACTTCATCCAAACAATTAGTGTCAATCGTAAGCCCCGGAAAACATATCGGATTCTTAAGCAAAAATGCAGCCAAAGATTTTGGATTTATCACAGAAATAGATGAACTAAAAGAAGACTGTATTCCGATATCAATCGCCAGTCCTATAATAGACGCACATTCAGGTGTTTTAGCAATGCTTACATTCTCTTCAGAACTTGAATCATTGGATCAGAACTTAGATTATGGTTCGATGTTCTGTATGATCGCTGGAACCTCGACCTGTCATTTCGTGTCTACTCGGGAACGACAATTCACGAGAGGTGTTTGGGGTCCATATTATAATGTTATTTTTCCCAATTATTATGTTCGAGAAGCGGGTCAGAGTTCAACTGGAAAACTCATTGAGCACATCATTTATACTCATCCTGAGTATCAAAACAAGTATAAGAATATTCCGATCGAGAATGTTATCAAAGAACTCAATGCTCAGATCTTTTTAAGCAACTCTTTCAAAAATAAGTTACACATCAATCCATGTTTTCATGGGAATCGATCTCCGCTCGCAAATCCATTCATCAGAGGTATGGCACAGAAGAGATAATAAAATACTTATCAAATATTTAGAAAGTGATATCATTTTTATATAATGACTGCATTAACTTAAATGATTAATAGTAGAACTCAAATAACAAGATTAGTGTTCTGTTCTGGAATAGGAAAATACATTATTAATGTGGTATTAAATAATAAAATATTCTATCAATACATTGTAGGAGCAGTTTATGGCTTAACTTTGGAACCAAATAGTCTATTGGACACCTATCAGGCGACTATTGAAGCATTAGCTTATGAAACAAAGTTTATACTCCAAGAGTTGAGGTCTAATAATCTCTAATTGTGTTGTTATGAGTGCATTATTCACTAATTTGTGTTGTGATTTGTTTAGAATCTCTAATTTGAAAAAAGTTTTAATTAGCGGCGGATTAGCTAAGAATGAAGTCTATATGCAAACTCATGCCGATGTGCTTAACATTGAAGTCATTACGTTCTCTGTTGGAGAGGCAGACCTTATGTTGATCGGCACTGCCATTCTGGCATATCATTCAGCTCTTAAACAAGATTTGACTCAAAAAGTAATAAATTATCCACAATTACAGGCTAAACGATTTCAACCGTCAGAACAACTACAAAAGTGAGACTAATTAGAAAATTAGACCTTAATTAAAGTTAAGTAATAAATTCATTTTTTACAGGTATCACAATCTTAAATACAAATGTTTCAGAGAATTATTGGAAAGTTCTTTAAAATTAGAGAATATAATGAAAGACTTATGAGAAATATTATAATTTAAGAAATAAACAAATCTATTCATTACCCATAAGCAGATTTATATTTGGAAACTTTAAATATTAAAAATAATTATTTGATAAACACTTTTTACTTCAATACAAGAACTGTTAGATATTGTCCTAAAAGAATAAAAGCAAAATAATTTGAGTTCATTCTGATTTCAATTTAAAAACTACTTGTATTATAAGAGAAGGTTTTTAGAATTGTGATAGACTTGCATTTTATAACATTGCTTACAACCAATTGTTTTATTTCAAGATTAATTCTAAAGTAAATTTAAAAAGAGTTCTACAATTTCATAAACTTTGTCTCCATTTAAATCACTAAACTATTAGCCACTGATTCGAGAAGGACTTCAATCATTTTAGCATACATTCAAATCATTCAATTAGTTATTACATAAGTCCATTTAATTGATGCGTAACAAAGAGCATAGGCTCGAAAACCCCGAGCCTGAGCCTGTATTCTTTCAAAACGTACAATTGTATACATATACAGAAACTTTTTCAAATGTGTTTTTTAATATATTGTTATACATAAACATAAGACAATATATTGTTATACATAAAGACAATAAACATACGAATTAAGAAACTAAAATACTGTAAAACAAAATACTTAAGAGTGAATTACTGTGAACTCAAGTAAAATTTAGGGTACATGTTCTCCAGGCTCGATAGATTGAAACTGAGCCTGGAGTCTGAAACTTGGCCTAAGA
>JAUJYT010000195.1:0-25343 GCA_033996565.1 Nanhermannia nana
CATTTTTATTTTGAAAAGTTTTTACATCAAAAAAAAGTTCACTAAATACATATTCAAATCTTTCTGTTTCTTTATAAACTAAGGGTTCATTATTAATGATAATACACTTTCCTCTTGGCTTTTTATTCATTTTGAAGTAAATAGATTCTATTTCTGACGTTGGTATACCAGCCTTTTCTACTGAAATGTTTTTATCAGTGCTTAGATTCCAAATATTTAATTCTCCCGGAGATGTGTTATACTTTTTTAGCATTTCTGCGGCTTCGACTAAATTCACATCTTTTAACAATTTAATAATAGCTTCACATGATTTACGTTTTCGAGTGAGCTCTAAAAATATATACGTCTTCCTCGAGTCTTCAGATAAATTCTGTTGAAAACAAAAAATATATTTAAGTGTTTGTGTTATACATTTAATGTAACTGAGCAGACAATTGATACATAATAGTGGTCTAACTTTTGCTTCCACATCCATTTTATAAAAATGAATAAACTTATTCATACATAAATCTCTGCTTTATAAAAGATTGTACGTAATTGATAAGACTTATAAACAGTGTTCGACAGACCCCTTCGCGTCAGGGGGGTGTAAGCCTGAAAAATTTTGAAATTTTAGGGGGGTGGGTAAAACTCATCGGATTTGATAGACAATTTTTTAAAATTTGGGAAAAATCTTGGGGGTGGTCTAGTTTTCCAACTTTCCATGGGGTGTACACCCCTCCCCCCAACACCCCCTCTGGTGAACACTGCTTATAATAAATACCTTTTTAATCAAATATTTGTCTATTCTAACAATTTAGCCACGATTTAGTTAAATAAAACACAATTTAACACTTTAAGGTAGAATCAATAGTTATAAATTAATAAAAGTACCCAATATATTATTTACAAGAACAAAAATTTTGTTAACCATATTTGAAAGTTTTCCTCAATTTTTCTTTTAAATATGGAACCCAATAAAAGTCCATCTTCCAAATATAGTGGGCTTTAATACCGTACTTACCGGTATACGTTACTTTGCTTTTCACGCTTAATGTTTTATTTTGGATATAATCGGTTGAAAATTGTTTTCTAAAAATTTTTGTAAAAATTTTTTCTGATTTTTTATATTTTTTCACTGTAAATTATTTGCGAGTAACTTATCTGAACTTCATTCTTATAAAAAAGGGTTTGTGGCACAACTTTGTGCCCTTTTTCAAACTGTTCAAAAATCTGAAGACAAGGGGAATTCTTAGTTCTTAGCTTATTCCACACTGTCCTTTAACCAAAATAGCTTTATGTAATACCGGTAATATGAATATTAACTAAGAACACAATCAAGTTTTTATAATTTGAGCATAATATGGCATAATATGGCATAATTTTTTGGCTGTCTGCCAAACATTTTTGATGTGTAAAGCGGGCCGCGACATCAAAAAGTTTGGGAACCACTCCTTTATTCTATAATCAGGCGTTTATATAAAGGAAACACGTTTTAAAGATTTAATTATATATATTTTGTAAATCGTCGCTTAGAATTATTCAGTACTATCTCATTGAAAAACTGATTAAAGATAGAGTTCAATAATTCTCAACCGACGAAAAGTTGTGTATATCCGGGAAATGTTGAATAACTTTTTAAATGATTTGAAGTGATTTCATTCATAATCAGGATATAATACAACTATTAATTAATTCAGATATGATAGTATTGGTAACCGTTGCAAAAATTTAATTTTTACAATTGATTATTAAAAATACGACAGTTTTAATAACTTTTATTATTACCCGTAAGTGTATATAAAAATAAGTGAGAGCTTAAATCTTAAATAAATAAACTGTATGAGGCAAGTACTCTACATTTTTTTATAAGCCCTAATCTATAAGTCTAAACAAAATTATCAATTCTTTTGAAAACTTTAATCAATTAATTTAGTTTATCTCTTCACTCACTTTACTCGACTTTAGTTAACCTTTCTTTAAAATGAAATATTGCGAAAAATAATTGTTGTATTTAACTTTGCATATTGTTATTCAGTATAACTTATCTCATATTAATGACGATTTTCAGTTACGATTGCGATTATGACAGCCCGTATAGCGTCATAATCTCGAAAACAAAAATCTCGAAAAATTTTTAACATTTCAAAAATTTAATTTTTTATTAATTTCGATAATTACGATTAGTTTTCTTTAAAAATATTAGGTTAAGTTAGGTTAGGTGTGCATTCTTAACCTTAACGTTCGAGATTATGACATGGAACCCATGCAGCCTCTAGTTTGAACACAAAATCATTTATTTTTTAATATTCAAGCTCAATAATTATTATAAAATTTAACAAATGTGGCATGAGAAAACTGAACGGTGCCCAAATAGTACGCATGTCATGTATTTATTGTCAAATTAGTGATAAGTTTTGTTGAAAATTTTAAGCTTAAATGAATGCATTTCTTCTATTGACTTATTGACTTGTATAGTGATATGTTGAACAAATGCACTTTTGACTCGGCACGGTTTAGTAATGATACAGGTAATATGCTCAGAAATATTGGGGGTAATTTTTAAAATTCTGATCAATACAAACGAACGGACTCATAAAATCATTAGACACGTCTAATTTTGTTTGAACTCAAATCTCATAACTTGGGGACGGCAGAGCATCAAACTTGAAAATTACGAAAATTTATTTGAGTGTAGCCCGTAGTTAAAATTTTTTCTATGGAGAAAAATTAATGAATGAGACAAAAAATATAAATCTCAACTGAGATCCAATGAAATAGTTGTAAAGTAGATAACAAATGCTACATTTTGACACCGGTCACAAGTCATTCTGATGAGTGAATCGTAGGCTACACTCAAATGAATTTTCGTAATTTTCAAGCTTGATGCGCTGTCATCTCCAATTTACGAGATTTGAGTTCAAACAAAATTAGACCTGTCTAATCATTTTATGAATCCTTTCGTTTGTATTGATCAAAATTTTAAAAATTACCCTCAATTTTTGTGAGCATATTATTAGCAGGTTCTGTATCCACTACTAAACCATACCGAGTCGGACCACATCTCTCAAGTCAAAAGTGTTGAGTGGACGGTTTGTATAAAAACATAATTCAAATTTAATAAACCAATTGTCTATAGAAATAGTTTTGATAGAAAGAGTGCTATTTATCCCATTTATCCTAATTTTTACTTTTATCTATTTATTGTTATAATTAAAAGCATTATATAAATAGATTTATGAAACAAATAAATAACTGTTTATACAATTATTGATATAATGTTTTATACGAATTAAACCTCTTTAGAAAATATGAAGAATTTGAAGACCAAAATGCAAAACTCACGAGAAGATAAACAAAATATAGATAAAAATACAATTTTGTTTATGTTGTGTTACACACATTTTTGTGCCGGATGTGCTTACACTGTTTTAGGTCCTATATTTCCAAAAGAGGTTAGTTTTTATAGTTTTTGATTGCTTTAAAAATATTACACAAAAAAAAGATTTTGTTTAAGCAAAACTACATACAGTAGACTCTCGTTATAGTGAAGTCGGATATAGTAAATCTCTCGCTTTAGTGAACAGCAACCCAAAATTTGGTTCATTATACCCTCTAATGTTATAGTGTTAACTCCGGATATAGTGAACTCTCGATATAGTGAGCGGATTTCTCTTGCATTTGGTCGTTCATTATAACGAGAGTTTACTGTAGTCAGCTTTTAAAAATTTGGTTATATATTCGCATACATTATACCTTATTTGCTTAAAATATATTAATTTTTGTAATAAAAAGTCTCCAAATTAGATCTAAACTTAAATTACTTTTAGTTGAGAGATAAAACATATTTTATTTATATGTAATAAATAATAAAAATTAATGTTAGGATATGTTGTGTTTAATCAAATTTATAACAGTAATGAAACAATTTTTTCAGTCTTGAATCAAATAGTTTTACATTCTTAGCGTTTCTTGAGTTATATTCTTTTTACAGAGTATCAGTTGTTAGGAAATACATTTTGAGTACAATTTTTTGATACAAACAAATCTAAACTTAAAATGCTATGTATTATATACACCACTCATATAAATATGAATAAGAAAATTTTGAAAATTAAAATTTTTAGGCAGAATCAAAAGGAGTTGCACAACACTGGATTGGAATAATAATAGGAGAGTATCAAATCGCTAACATTGTTGGCTCAATTATTTTTGCAAACATAGTAATCAAATATTTTTTAACACCAACGGTTACAAAATTCTGATATATAATTATCTGTATTTATTGATAAGATTAAAACCCCGACAACTTTCAGGTCAAAATTTCTATTCCGACCATTAATGGACTCAATTTTTTCCATAAAATTTCATTAATCTTTAGAGTAAAACCCTTCGAAACCATTATATTTGATAATTTATTTAAATTTATTAATAATACCTATATTTATAGTTAAAATACACGAATATAAAACACATGTTAATCATCGGACTATTTATTGAAGGATTTTTCAATATATTATTCGGGTTAGTTGTCATTCAAAATTAGCGTTGAAAAAATCTAAATTTAGTATAAATTTAGTACTAAATTTAGTAAATTTAAGGCTAATTCCCATTTATCAGTACAAAGATTTAGCCCTTAATAAACACATTTTTAGTAATACTTTACCACAAAAAATTGATTTGTGATTCTGTTGTCGAATAACGAGTCAAATTAGTTGAGGCATTGCTTTAATTTCAAAAGATCAACAATAATATTCATTTAATTGAATGAATTTTCAGAAATAACTTCAAAATGAACTCAAAACTTATAATATTTGAAATGATATATAATTTTTTATATACTCTTAATTAACTTATATATTATCTCTTTTAATACAATATTATTTGAAAAATGCAAAAAAATGTAATGAAACCGAATCTAAAGAAAAATGCAATGAATAGAGATTATAAAGTACACAATATTAGGGTTTTCTCGCATAAGTCAACATAAATTTATACATTTCCGTCACCTCATTATTAATCTATAAATCATTAATACGTTTATTTGTTGAGCCTTTTATCGCAATTTATTTCAATTAAATAAGTGCTATCAGTGCTATAACTTTCTAAAATAGCACATAAAATAAACTTAATATACTTTTAAATCAATTAAAGACAAATTCAAAGTGAAATCCAGTTTTCAAAAGAAAATACATCTTATTTTTAAATTTTAAAAACATAAAAAAGATCAAAAAATGTGGAACGAAAGGGGTATTTGAGGGAAATATATATAATTTATGTAATTGTCAAAAATGCAAATAAAAACAAGAAATGGTAAGAACAACAAAAGCTGCCTTTGAAGTAATAAAACTCATTTAAAAATAGGCAGAATTTTAATAATGATCACTACCATCGAAATAAAATTAATGAAATTATTGAATAGTCGAGTGCTGTTGAATTTCGATTTTTTCGACCGTCATATCTGGGTTGCAAAGAGTGGCCTCTGAAAAGTCAATTATAAATATTAACCTAATTTGTAATTAATATGTAAGTTATGTCATAAGTCAACGACTCAAACCTTGTATGGCGTCTGCGAGAGCTCTGTCGTGATCAATGGGGTCGCCATCGCTTTGAATTGTTATTTTCTGTTCTACTCTGGTCTCTACGACACCGTCTTTTTCCATTTTATACTAACAAAAAAGGTAATAAATTAAGAAACGAACGAAACAAAAGATTTGCAAAACAATTTCATACAGTAATAGTTTCTACGGTTCTAGTCTTTGATGAGATTGTTTGAGAACTGACAACATCTCCAACGGGAGGCACTCCATTATTTGTCGGTGAAGCACCCGGACTATTGTCATTAGCGAATTGTGGGGGTGGAGGCGGTGTTGCAGTGCTTATGTTTAATGCAGATGCGGGTACGGGTGAAGTACGAGAAGCTGAAGATGGCTTTGATGTGGGCTTTGGAATAAATATTTCTTATTTAATAAACTCTTGATTTAAATATTTTTAAAGATTAATTGATTTAAAGAATAAATAGTAATAATAAGAGAATTAAATAAAAGCTCAAACAGAGAAATGATACCCTCGTTTCAGTGTAGGCCACTTTTCTAGTTTCAGTAGCGATTACAGGAACAGATTTAGTTGGGAGTGGGCTTTGTTGAGCACTAACAGTAGGATTATATTTGATCTTTTCTGTCTTTACAATAGGGGCCACTTCGTCAAGAGTGCCACTGATTAACCGGGTGTTGTGCGACATCTGCTTTGACATTGTTTTCTCCTCCTGTACTGTTGTGCTCGTCTTCTTAGATGAGTAAATGCCTCGATCAGGTTCTCCTCCCGTCTCTTCACCGGTTGTATGCTTTTTAGAAACAGATGATATTGAAGATGACGCTGACTTTGAAGTTTCTTGAACATTAGGATAACCAGTTTGTGGTGATCTCTGATGTTTCTTTGACTTGTCATGAATCTGAAAAATTCATTTATATTTAATTAAATACTAAAATTTAAATTAAGATAGAATTACAGCAAATCATTTATGGAAACAAAGGGAAGCATTTGGTAGTCATAAGCGTCATAAGGAAAGCAAAACTAGTATTAAAGTGAAAGCATTTCCAGCAAAGACAGATGTGCGCAGTTGTGCCCGATTTAGATCATGTTATGGTTTATGCAATTTTAATACCGATTCTGAAGTTGAAGTACGGGTTTTACTCCCAGACGATGGCACGACACCAATGATTACAGGCTTTGAAGTGGTTATGGATCCTATAATTCCAGGTTCAAGTATTTCCTCCATTTCTTCGACAGTTCCGTCAGCATTAGTGACAACTCTCTTCCTACTCGCGTGAGTTATCTTTGGACCACTTGATTGCTGGCTAACTACTCTACTTTTATCAGATATGTTAGATTTGTCAGTTTTGCTGCCTTTTTGATTAGGGCTCGTTTTAATAGATTTAACAGGAGTTGCAGTAATGGTTGGGTCGTGTTTCACAGTCTCCTTTTCGTACTCATCCATACTACTGCCCGATGAGACTGATGAGGCACTTGAGCTCGACTCTAACTTAGAATCCTTCGACTGTCGCGACGTTCTGCCAGTCGCTGCTTCTGACGCATCCACTGATTTCGACGTTTGCTTTGAAGCTTTTTGTGATTTTTGCTTCTCTTTAGACTTACGCTTATCTTTAGAATCACTGCTTTCCAAAAGGACGGGAGTTGGAGAAGCTTTAACTGGCAATTTAGACTGCTTTGGGGCTGCGATTATGGTTTGGCCAAAAGGTAATGATTTTTCTTTAGTTTGTAATTTTGTGCGTTCATTACTATAATTCGAAAGAATAGGCACTTCTTTGTCGGCAGAAATTAATACTTTTGATTGTGGCGGAGATTTTCTTGAATCGGTTTCAATCCTTTCCTTTTCTGGTGGTTTATAAGTGAAAGCCAGAGCTGTCAATCGCTTTCCAGAAGGTGAGGGCAATTCGTCCTTAGAAATGGGCGAAATGTCACCGCCACCTCCTCTCGATTGCTTTTCCACATATGTAAA
This sequence comes from Nanhermannia nana, assembly GCA_033996565.1. Lineage (NCBI taxonomy): Eukaryota > Metazoa > Arthropoda > Arachnida > Sarcoptiformes > Nanhermanniidae > Nanhermannia > Nanhermannia nana. The sequence continues at coordinate 7,499 of JAUJYT010000195.1, forward strand.
GCCATGATCTCGTGGACTGTAAGGTCTTCGCGCTTCGACATCATCTTCAGAAATATAAGTGTATTCCTTAACAAATGCAGATCCGGCAGGCTTTAGATCAAAAGCTTGCAGCGCAGCTTTACTTTTGGGAGTACTTGTCATCGGACTCTCTGAAATATGTTTATTGGCTTCGTTTAGAAATTCCTCTCTTTTAGTGGGTGTTATTGCAGTTTTAGGAGAAGTAGCGCTTGCACTCGATTTTTGAGTTGTAGTAATTGTTGGTTTTGATGCTATCTGACCAGCAAAGCGCTGCATTGTTTCAATCATTAATTTAACAAAAAATAATACCGTAAAACGTATAATTTGGCCAAATAGTTGTCATGCAGTTGAGCGCATTCAACATAAAAATAAAATTACATGCAATTCAAAAATTATTTGTTTAAATTAATATTTTAGTTCCATTTAGATCTCAATCTTTTACTCTATACTGACCTCATCGTTATGTCTCGAATCGACTCTTCCTACCACTTCATTCTCAGGTATGCCCGGACTCCTGCTTAGTGGCCTATCGATAGGACTTCTTCTTTCTTTATCTAAAGGACTCTTTCTCTGCTCTTCAATGCGTTTCATTTCCATGGGAGGCAAGACAGCGACCCCACCGATTGGCTTTCGGTATTTGCGTTCAGACTCCTCACCGCCTGAGTCTAGTGAAGGTGTTTTGACACCAATGCTTTCTGGAGTTGTAGCTGTTGTTGAAGAGATTCCTGTACCCGAACGCACCTTTTCATCACGACTCGAACGATCTGAATCATAAACTCTTGGAGGCCCTGAAGTCAAGCAAATTAAAGGATTAAAATTATAAACTAATCCATAAATCAATTTAAAAATGAATAATACTTTCAAAGTTTAAAATGAATTAATGAAGCTTTGAGAACATATGTTAAAAGCATTTCAAACTAAAGACATAACTCATACCTGACATTGTGCTTCTCTTGCTTTCATCAGGTCTAAGCTCTATTGGAGTTCTATATCTTTCATACCCGAAAGCTATTCATTTATAAGCGAAAAACGCAAAAAACAAAACACGATGAACACCAAAACAAAAATAATGCAAATAATTATAATACAAATCATGCATTTAATAAATAATAAATTAACTGAAACAAAATATATTCCAGATTTTGATAAAAATATAATAAATTGATAAGAAATGAAGCCATACCTCCATCCATACTCCTTGTGGTCAATCTTCTATTGCTGAGTGTTCTTTGAAAATTAAGAGGAGGTCTATCAATAAGGGCACTGGACATTCTTGTTTGGTAGTGAGTCTTTCCTGAATATCGAAATTTAGACCCAAAACGAGGTAAAAATAATTTTTGCTTTGGGGGCGCTTCGGGTGACATAAGTCTATTGAGAAATAGAAGCCAATTAGAACTTAAAATATAACATTCTATGAGTCAAACTAACCTGAAAAAGGTGTGGTGTTCGACACATGTCTTCCAAAGCCGTTTGGCTGCCTTATGATTGGCCAATTTGAATCCGATTGTACTTTCGTACTGTTCGAACTCTCCGGGTCTTATTTTAATATAAAAATTATTTCGTTTGTATGAAATTTTCAAAATTTTAGGCCACGCGAACCGGTTTATACGTAATCTGTCTCTGTAAACAAGTAATCCTGAGGCACACACTCCCATCATTATATCAACACCGGCTGAATCTTTAGCCTGATGTAAGTCCACGCCATACATCGCTAACTTTTTAGCATTTTCTAAATATTGGAGCTCAGACTCAGCTGAAGTCTGGCCTCTGTGCTGCTTATGAAGCTCACAAACCTTTTCTTCTAATTCATGTGTTTGATTGGGCGCAAAACGAAACTCAGATAAGTAATTGGGTCCGTGTTCTTCAGACTCGTAATCTCCCAGTTCTGATTGCGCTAAATATGAGCCGAGCATAGCGTGGGTCACAAAAGAGCAGGGAAGCCTTCCCGACAGGATGTCATTTCGTATTTGCAAACATAAGAGATACCTGTCATTAATGAATTCAAATTTATTTATTAAATATACAAAAACTAATAAATTCGAAGCATTTGATGCAAACCTAGTAATATCTTCTTGAAGTTGTGTCGGATCGGGCGGATAAAACTTGACTTCAAAATTGAAAATCCACGGAAGGTCTAAAAGGAAACATTTAATTTCAATTTCAAGCATTTGAATAAATTTCAATTAAAATTAAAAAACTAACTTTGAATTTGTTTTCCGATTCTTTTATCCAAATTAAGCCAATTCTAGAAAAAAATATGAAATTTTCAATAAAAAAAATTGCAATAATTAATAAACAAATGGCATACTCGGGCGTCTTCATGATCTTTATACGACAAACCAAAGTAATCCTTTTCGAGTAAACTTAATTGATCACAAACTTTGTCGAACAAATCTCCACCTTTGGTTCGCCTCTAAATATCAATTTGTCAAATGAGTCAAATTATATTAAATGAGATAAGAAGTTAAGTCTATCAAACATACATCGACTTGACTTTCATATTCAGTGCCGTCGAGTAGAATAACTTTACACATCGTTTCTTTTGAGCTTAAATTAGTTGAAGATCTGGGTCTTCTTTTCTTAGTTTTTGGACCGTTTTCTTGTGTCACTTCAACAGTCGAAGCCTCGGACTTCTGTTCAATGGAATCTCCCTCAGCCATCACTGGTGTCAGGCTTACAACTAATACTTTTAATAAAACAGCCTATAATTAGTGGGTTTTCAACTCAAATATAAGCACTTTTTGATTAAAATCAAATTTATGTTCATTAAAAAATTAAAATATTTAACTGAAAAGAAAGTATTTCAACTGCTATTCAATTGTTTAACAATTTAAGGATGGGATGAATTAAACGAGAACTAATTTTTCACAATAATTAAAAGATAATTATAAGCTATGATTATACGAGTGATGAATAGAAAACTTCAATATAAACATTTAGCCTTCGAATTGATATTTTGCTCCGCCAAAGAAACAGACATTTCTGGTTGAGCCACTTTTTTAGGTAATGATCTCATTTATCAAAGGAACAAATAATATGAATTCAAAGTCAATTTATTCATTAATTCAGTTGTTCCTCTTTTATGCCTTTTGTTATTATCAAATTATTAGATAATAAAAATCTTTTTTATCTTTAGAAAATCTTATTCAGTGAACTCATATATTATATATTAATATAAATTGAAGTTTTATTCAAAATAAGATTACATTAAACACTAGTGAAGACCTTAAAGACTAGTGAAGACCTTAAAGACTAGTGAAGACCTTAAAGACAGAGCACAAATCTTATGTAAATAAGTAATGAGTGCGTAATTAAATTAGTTACAAAACTTCTTAATTAGACATCAATTAATTGAAATTTAATTTTCTCTTAAAACATTAGATGATAATTAAATGCTATTATGATTGATATATAATATTATGAATTGAGTCGAAAAGAATTTGATATTTTAATAATATTACTGTACTATTAAAGCCATTAAAACAAGGCTTTAGTCTTTCAAAATGAGAACATAAGAGAAGTAAAGCCTTAAAAATTAATATGTTTTGCAAATACCTATTAATATAATTAAAAGTAATTATATAATTCATTTATGACATATCTTCTTATATTCATAGGAAGGACTTAACAGAAATTAGAGATCTTTCTCCTTAAGATAAATTTTCGGATGTTTGCAATAGAAATAATTTCAATGATTTGATCACAGAATATGAACCACTCGTTTGTTGACGTCGACGAATGTTATCATAGTATAAAAATTTATTACCGACAAAAGTCTTGATAAACCTAATGATTCAATACTATAAATATTTAGTACTCATTAATGCTCTAAACTCTGCTCTTCCATAGAAATGATCGAAATAATGAGTTTTTGTACTAATATAATATACCGGCAATTTTAAAGCCCTATTTTGTTTGATTTTAAGCAGTTTTATACTCCAGAGAATTTTTTTTCTGATAATAATACTGTATATCAATAGAATGAAGTTTTAGTTATATCTTAAAAAACTAAAATATATATAGAAATTCAGAGTTGAATATATAATTATTATATAACAATAGAAACTTATTAAAATTACATAAAAATAATAATAACTGAAAATAAGTGGATTAAATCGGTGAATATGAGTTTCACGTATAGCCTAAGGTAAAACAGGTCGTGAAGTGCAAACCTATCAGTTAAAAAAAGTTCATTCAATTGTTTGTACAGATGTATTGTTAAAGTTTGTCAAAAGCATTAATACAAAATGGATGTCGTTTTAGGAAGTAAGTCAGCAAAGAATCAAATAAACAGAAAAGTATTGTGAATTTGATCGATTCTATTCAATTAGTTGCGCCACACGATAATCCCAACTAAGCCAACGCTATCACAACTGCAGATCCGACTCCAAGTGCGATATCATTAATCTATTCTATAGAATTGCATTAATATTTAACTAGTGTTAAAAATTCAAACAAAGCTTTATATTTTACTATTGATAGTCAACAAATTCGAGTATTAATATTATATAACATTTCAATTCAGAATAGTATTAAATATCATTTTAATGAAGCGCTGATTTTTAATTCTTATTATGTTTCCTCAAAATAGAGATCTATTTCCTTATATTGTTAGAAAAGTATTTTGCTTCTATACGACTCTAAAATATATTGATCAAAAGTAACTTCGAGACTGCTCATCAACTTTTATAATTTAAAAGCCTTTACATTTTCCAACCAAAGTCATAAAACAGTTAGTATTTAACGACATTTGACTAATAATACATTGAGTAAAGGTATTTATTACAGTAGTTCGCATTCACTACTGGATTAAAAAAATTTAAAGTTATTGTAAATAGTTTTATGCAAATTAATAATATGAGCAAAACATATACAAGTAATAAAACGTAATGTTGCAAAACTTGAGGCATCGCTAATCGCTTGATAGCACGCAAAGGGCTCAACAATAAATATTTGCGACCCACCCGTTTCAAGTCAGATGTAATGCATCCACAACAGGATGGAAGTGTTCTGTGGATTAAATCTTAAATATGTCGACACATGGAAATACGCTATAATGAACTCACACAATACAATATTGAAAAAAAACTATTAAGAATAAAGTACTCATTCGTCAGCTATAATGAGTTTACTATTGTAGTCAAAATAAAGCCATGTGTTCGACAAATCCCAACTCTTAGATTAATTCTAAGCTTTAATTATACCGAAAATTATATAAGTTATAGCAGTTATTGATATATATCATTAAAGTTAAATCAAAATTAATCATATCTTATACAAACATCTAATAAGAATGACAAGTGAGTCATGTAAAGGGTGTTTAATAAGTTCGTATCATAATTTATAATTTCTTTTTTTAATTAATTATATGGAATATGTGCTCGCATTTTAAAATATATCACATATTTATAAAGTCTTATGCAAAACAGATCACAACAAAAATAAAAATATATATTCCGTTAAATTAGTTTTAGAAGCAAAGCACGCATTGCTGTCAATTTTCAACTGTATATTGCATTTGTACAGTACTTATCAAACACTATATAAATGTGTTAATAAAGCTATAATAGTTGGCGTAAGTCTTCTACCAATTAGTCTCAATTGATTCTTCCCTAAAAAACTTTAACCTTTATTTAAGTGAAGATTATTGAGAAGAACGCAAACCTCTCTTCAAAAGTAACTGTTCTGTTATAAATAGGTTTGAATGTAAACATAATAAATATTTAAATAACAATGGATTTTATTTACTTTAATTCATTAATTTTTTATAAATCGAGAAGAGAGTGATGTCATGAAAGCATGTTTTCCAACATAAATATTATATGAGGACTATTGATATAAAGCTAGGGTTTAAGTAAATTTTGTTTATTCAAATTTTCATTAATTTAAATAAATATTCAAAAAGTTTAAGTCACTTTATATTATGGCTAAACTTGTGAACTCTTAACTCATATTCCGTTTCTAATAATAGATTGTTTATCACTAAACAAATTAATACGGTATCAAAAATATTATTGAAATGGTGTGAAAATTATTATTAATGCACAGATTGAGAGCTTTCAGAGAATTGAATGAAGAGCTCAACAAATAAGATGAATAGCAGACAAATAAATGCTAATTTCAAAAGTGATGCTATAATAGTGATAACAAGGAATGGTATTTTCAGGTCTTAAAAAACGTCATAAACTCAATAACTGAATATTCAGTGCTTTTCTCTAATACTTTACAAAAGAATGTCAAATAAATTAATATATTTTTCAAATCTGTTTACTTTTCGGTTGAGTTTAAAGATTTATTATTGAAATTTTCAATTTAACAAACATTTAGATTTAGACTTATTTTTACCGATCTATCGATATATTTATCCAAAGATTTAAAGCCTCACAAAAAATGAGTAAACTATCGGTTAATACTAGTTTGGCTCAAATACAAACAAAAATCGTTGACTTAATCTTCAAATAAAGTTATTTGGTATGAAATAAACGCTTTATGAGGCCATTGACTGAAAGCAAAACTAAATTTTAAAAAAGTTGTATCTTTTGAAATGCGATCAAAAGTCGTGATTGTTTTGTGACACGCATTGAACTTTTGATTCAACTAATTATCTCATAATATAAATACTTTTAGCTTATAATACAAATGGTAATAATACTAATAGAAGACTTAAAGATAGAGATAGTCTTAGAGATAGTCTTAGAGGTAGTCTTAGAGAGACCTCAAAAGACTCATTAAGATAGTTGTCAAACACGATAACAACAGTATATCAGTGTTTTTCTGTTCACAATTATAGAGGACAGACATTTGTGAATCAATTGCTTAAATGATTACTGAATAGTAATAATAATAACAATAATAAAACTTATAAATAATAGGAATCAATGAATAAGTTGAACGAAAGGGCGTATGCCTTATAGATAGACATAAATTGAGTTAACATTTAAAGCACTGCAGACTTGAGTACAGAGAACATCACATAATGGCTGCGCGTATATAAAGCCTTGAAGTGCTTTATAAACAATTCTTATTTAAATGCATTTCTCTTAATCATAAGCAATCGATTCGCTGATAATTATTTGTAGAAATAGTATTAATTATTTTTATGAATTAATTGATTATTTTCTTACCTCTAAAGTGTTTGTTTACTCTTTTAAATGAAACCTAAGCTTAATGTTTGACTTTATGACAGCAATGTTTGTCTCATACTATCAAATAGAGTGCCATAGAGTCCGCCCATTAAATGTTTACGGTTTATAAACATTAGGCATTTCACACATGAGAGGGCGCTCACTATCGCTCTTTCCTATCAATACCTGTACTGTATATCATATGTTAAATAATCCATTTATCTATTCGTACATTAATTATGTAACACAAAAATGGTCTGCTTTTAATCCCATTCACCCCATGTCTGCTATTTTTAACCTTATGTCCAAAGTGAACAAAGACAACCCTTCCCTCCCTTTTGTGCTCATTATTATTGGACAATAACTTATTATAAATTCATTTTAATCTTAATAAAAGGATTTCTTTTATAATAAAAATAATTTAATTGTGAATAAAAAGATTTTTGTAATAATATACTTAACTTTATTTAAATTATAAGTTTATTTATTTAGTGTTCCAATAATTAGATTTGACTGTATTTCATATTATCAATACTGCATTTTTTCTCAAAGTAATCAATCCTTTGAACCATTGTTTTTGTCTCAAGTCTTAAATTAAATTTTAATTAATATTATTAATAAAACTCAAAAAATAGTTGAAAATGGGCTCAAAAATGGCACAAAATTCATGGGAAATGTTGAACAACGTGGAGAACATCCAAAGCATAGACGAGATCTACAAATACAACCGTAAGCAACAACAGGACATTCTGACGGCTAAGCCCTGGGAGAAAGAGTATGTCTTTGATGTAATGTTTGTTATATTAATAGTGATTGTCTTGTATTCAGTCCGCACTACTTCAAAGACATCCGCATCAGTGCATTGGCGCTGTTAAAGATGGTGATGCACGCGAGGAGTGGCGGCACTCTTGAGGTGATGGGTTTACTTCTGGGCAAAGTCGACGCCAACACAATGATAGCAATGGATTCGTTTGCGCTTCCAGTTGAGGGCACAGAGACTCGAGTCAACGCTCAGGCGCAGGCATATGAATATATGGCCGCATATACTGAAAGTGCCAAACAAGTGGGCAGACTCGAGAACGTCATCGGTTGGTATCACTCACATCCCGGTTATGGCTGTTGGCTGTCAGGCATAGACGTCAGCACTCAGATGCTTAACCAACAATTTCAGGAACCATTCGTTGCCATAGTTATAGATCCCGTTCGGACTATATCTGCGGGAAAAGTCAATTTGGGAGCTTTTCGTACTTATCCTAAAGGTTATAAACCTCCAGATGAGGGCCCGTCTGAATACCAAACAATACCATTAAATAAAATCGAAGATTTTGGTGTTCACTGCAAACAGTATTACTCTTTAGATGTTTCGTACTTCAAGTCATCTCTTGATCACAGACTACTCGATTCGTTATGGGATAAGTATTGGGTTCACACTCTCAGCTCTTCCAGTCTTCTCACTGTATGTATTGTAGTATAAGTCAAACCATAGAATATCACACTTATTCGTCAAATTTTAGATACATTTCAAACCTGTATATTAAAAAATTGCATTGTTTTCATCACATATACATATACTGTAGTTTTTTAAACTTTTAACTCGGGTTGAAATGCAAACAGCTCTTTATTAATAAGAATCTATAATTTGTGGTATTCTCGTACTTGTGTGGTATCAAAAGTACAAAATTTCATATTTTTAAAATTTTGTTTTTCTGTGTACAGAACTCAGACTATACAACTGGTCAAGTATTTGATTTGTCCGATAAACTCGAGCACTCAGAGTCTCAATTAGGTCGGGGAGGGTTTATGCTTGGTTTGGATCCACATGAAAAGCGAACTGAAGATAAACTGTCAAAAGCAACAAAAGACAGCTGCAAAACAACTATTGAAGCTATTCATGGATTAATGTCTCAGATCGTAAAAGACACGCTTTTTAATAAAGTTGTTCCTTAATTATTGTCATTATTTATGACAATTCAAACTTTTGTTGTAAATAATTAACTAAGTCTTTAAAAGTTTCTAATACTTAACAGATTAAAAATTTAATTCATTCACAGTTCTCATAATTCAAAACAAAATTATAATAATTTGAATTAAAAAACGGATAACTTATTTTCATTATAAATTTGATTATAAGAATCTCTAAATTATTTTTGAATATTACCAATGATTTTCATGTTTAGTCAATAAAATGTCATAAAATTTCATGACTTTCTATTGATTTTCTAATAATTTATCAAAAAATTTTTAAAAATGCTTTCATATTGTATTTGTAAAACTTTCAATAAAGCTGAAGAACAATTTCTCAAATATTTATTATGAAATCGAAATTTTATAGGATTTAAACTCAAGATTTTCATTAAAGATTAATGGATTAAAGCATTGAACGTGAAAGTGCTTCACAACAAAAAGTTGGGAACCACTGAAGTATTTTAATTCTGTAGTATCTGTACAGTAATACTGTATAAAAGCCAAGCGTCTGTTTCACTGTAAACATCCGAGAGATTTGAGATTTGATGGGAAGCCAACACAAAACGCATAACAGATTACGTAATACATAGATCTAAACCTTGAATGACATGAGAATTGTTGAGCAAATGCACAAAAGGATAGCTATAATCAGAGGACTTCTCTATTGGACGTTTTGAGTGCTAATGAGTGCTAACAATGATATCATTTCTATGTTTTTAAATTATTGATTCATCTGTTTTATCATATTTTTAATACAATTTTTTAAATTAAATAAATAAAAATCATTAAAACTTTAACAACAATTTGTTTAAAAAAAGAAACAAATTATCAGAAAATAAACGATTTTGAAAATTGACAAAAAGTGTTAAAAAAGATTTACAATTAAAATAAAATATTAATTAATATAAGAAAAGGAAGTGTTTGAAGAAATGCCAAAACAGCGCAAAACAAGTGTCAATTCAGAGACCAATCTCTCGAAAGAAGTGACTCCAGAGATTTCAGTCAACGAACGAATTCTTCAAGAGTTACATCAGTTATACGCGGATCAGAACAATGGTCTGACAGCTATCGGACAGAGCGTTGGTTTGCATCTATTGGCGCCGCGAAGAAAGATAATAGTATTACTCATTGGGAACCATTCGGCGGGAAAGAGCTCTTTCATAAACTGGTATATCAATGAAAACGTGCAGAAAACCGGTGTTGCGATTGAGACGCAGGGCTTCACATTCGTGACCAGCGGTAAGAAAAGGGAATCACTGACTGGCAAAGCGACCATTCATTTGTACCCATATTTCAAGACCTTAGAGAAGATTCCGGGAGTTATTCAGTATCTGTCGACTGAGATCTCGGCCTCAAAGGCCAGAAAATTCAATTTAGTGACGTTTGTGGACACACCCGGTCTGGTGGACGGCGATGTTCACTATCCTTACGATGTGGACAAAGCTATTGCATGGTTAGGAGATTTGGCTGACCTTATATTTGTGTTCTTTGACCCCATCGGTCAGGCGTTGTGTAAGAGAACTCTCAATTTGGTGGAAAAGTTGAACACAAGACACAGCGAGAGAATGAGATTCTATTTGTCAAAAGCTGACGAAGCGGGACATGAAAGCGATCGCCAGAAAGTAATGATGCAAATTGTTCAGGAGCTCTGCAAACGTCCCGGACTTAACAAGTGTGGCTTCGATATGCCCACCATTTATGTCCCCGTCAGTGACGTCTCCAGACAGACCCGTTGTGTTAACCAAATCGATGAGGTTTGCAATGATATCGAAAAGACCATCAATTATACCATTCAGAACACTCTCAATACTCTCGAGAAAGACTCCGAACAATTGGTTCAATTAATTAACGCTAAAGTCCTCGACGACAGCAGTAAAAGATCAGCTAATCTTAGAGCAAGTTTACGGGGTTTGGCGTTAGGAATATTTGGCATCTTTTTACCTCTGGTTTTATTTCTCAATTTTCTCGCGAGTAGTTCTGCCTCTGGTTTACTCAAATCTGTTTTAGGATCTGATTCTCTTCAAGTTTTGAAGCATTATTTATATCCCGTTCACACTTTTTGGTCTGTATTGCCCGCTGAGTATCACACGCACGCGCTCTTCATCATTGTAATACTCGCGGCTATGTTTGTATTGTTGGCGCGCTGGGCAGCAAAGCTAAGACCTACTCTACCGCGAAAAGAAAAGAAATATTTGATAGAGAAAAGAGATCTCATTTCTAACAAAATTTTAAATAAACGACAACAACTTTATAAAGACTATCTTTTTCAAAGTGTTGGAGAACATGACTTCACCACATAATCTCATTTCTTGTGCCTTTCAATCGTTTCACAAGTTTATCACATTTTAATTTAGACTTTTATCGCAACATCTCATTTACAAAACTCTATTTTGTTAAATTCAGTTCTAATTCTAATGATGTTATACTAGTATTAATTGGAAAATTAGTTTTGATTAGGTCTTTAAAACTAGTGATCTATTTGTTTAGAGGTTTTTAACCCAATTGTATAAAATGACTATCTTTTTACCGATAGTATTAACACAGTATTAACTTTTATTCTCATAATTGTATCAATTATTGTATAATAGAATTGATGACTTGTTTTTAATCAAAACATTTAATGATTTTAACTTTCAAATAAAAAATCTAAGTTTTCATATATTTATCAAATATTTTTATTAATCAATTCAAATGATTTAATAAGAAATTACATGATATTACGGGTCAGCGATAGTGACCTCAACATCAACTCCCGGGTCAATACTGATGGAAGTGACCTGTTTTACAGTCTCTGAAGAACTGCGAAGATCTATAACTCTCTTATGAATTCTCATTTGAAAGCGATCCCAAGTCTTGGAGCCCTCACCGCACGGAGTCTTACGAGTGGTGATGCGGAGTGTCTTTGTGGGCAGTCTTACGGGTCCATTCACTTGAAGCTTCTTATCCTTCGCTCCCTTTATAAGTTCGGCACAAACTATACATTTAATTAAACATTAAGTCAAATATATTGACCGCATATATAACTATCATTTGGAAGCATTGCAAACCTTTTTCCAAACTCTTGACATTAGGACTCGTGAGAGTGATCCGAATCCTATGCATCTGAACCTGAGTTTCTTCAACCCCTGGTTTGTTAGGGTCTGGCTTTGCGTATGAGCTCTACAAATATCATATATTAACTCATTTCACATAATTATAACTCAGTAATAGATCAAAAAGACATACCATTGTTGTTATTATTCGTTCCGACAGAGAATAGTCCTGATATGACCAGCGCTGAGCCGGAATCTAATTGTTATTAAATGAGTTTAAGTCTAAACAGACAAACACTTCATGTGTTTCAAAGGAAAAGGAAGTCATTCACTAATAGTGTGGTATTCATTGAGAAGTGAGTTGTGTTTCACTTATAGTGATATCTGTCGTCATATTATGTGAACCAAAATCACTTCAACTTCAAAGTTCATTCAATTCAAAACAACAATTTGTTGTCATTTAATTGTTGTTATGTTTTAAACAATAATTTGATTCTCATCTCAAATGATTAAAAAGATTTTCACTTAAATTATTATTTATTTTACGATTAATTAAAATAATTTATAAAAAATGAATAAAAGAGAAAATAAGAGCGAAAGCAATCGTCACTTCAAAGTGTGAGTATTTTAACCCAATTTTGACCGAATTTTAACCGAAAATATATTTATTAATTAATATTTTCAGATGTCATCAAAACCTATGCATAACTAATATTAATTTCCAAAAAGAGTATTTCATTGTAAGCATTAATTGTTTAAAAATATAAATAAAAATATAATAAAATAATAATAAAATATTAAAAAAATTGTTGATTTAAGGGTTTTGTTGAACTGCATATAATATCACAAAGAGATGACTTGAAGAAAATCAAACTAAACAGCAAACAGTGTCGTATATATCGGGTTCTCATCAATGAGCACAACGACTGCACCTTCACATACAGTGACCCGACTCTTGAGATCTCCGAATCTGATTCAAAACAGAGAAATTTAGACAACTTCTCGAGCAGTCACTTAGCAGTAGTCCATAGCGTAGATCCCGATCGAGGAAACGGAGAGCTTATCATTCAATTGCCACAAACGCCGGAAATTATAAGTTCCATAAAAGAGCGCAAAATCATGAGAGTTCACATCGAATTCACAGTCGATAAGCCTTTGGGTGGCATTCAGTTTGTTGTGCCTGAAACTGAAGGCTCACTCTCTGACAGAGGCGCCCATCTCTTCACTTATAGGTATGAGAATTCGTCGCGACTGTGGTTTCCATGTGTTGACTCCTATTCAGAGCCGTGCACGTGGAGGATGGAGTTCACCGTCGACTCGAACATGACCGCTGTCTCGTGTGGTGATCTCGTCGAAACTGTCTTTACTCCGGATATGAAAAAGAAAACATATCATTACAGTCTATCGACTCCAACCAGTGCCCCAAACATTGCGCTAGCAGTGGGCCCATTCGAGACAATGGTTGATCCCTTCATGCATGAGGTGACGCACTTTTGTTTGCCTCAGTTATTGCCTCTGCTGAGAGACACGTGTAGTTTCCTTCACGAGGCCTTTGAGTTCTACGAAGAACTCCTATCAAGTCGTTACCCATATTCTTGTTATAAACAAGTGTTTGTGGACGAAGCCTATGAAAGTGCACAGCCGTTCGCGACAATGACTATATTGTCAACAAATCTTTTGCATTCGCGACATATTATAGATCAAACTTATATTTCGCGCAGAGTTCTGTCGCACGCAATAGCAGAACAATTCTTCGGCTGTTTTATTACAATGCAGTCCTGGTCTGACGCCTGGTTGACGAGAGGGATCTCAGCATTTCTTTCCTCACAATATCATAAGAAAGCGTTCGGTAATAACGAATACCGATTCGAATTGTATGAACAGTTGCAGAATGTGATTGAATACGAACAAAAGTACAGAGGAGTAGTGTTGGATCCTTCAAATCAAAGCTCAAGTGACACAAATTCTTTTTATTTTCCTATTAAACACTTGCACACTATATCACCCCTTTATGATGAGGCGCACCAAAAGAAGAGCCATTTAGTTATTCGAATGCTTGAGAACTATTTGGGACGAGAATTGCTTTTGCAAGTGTTTAACAAACTCTTGTCTTTGGCCATAAACGCTGCGCCACAAAAGTTTTCAGCAAACGTGTGGTTTAATTTTTTGGTTTCAACGAATAGCTTCGTTTGGGCGATATCTACAGTCACGGGAAAAAATATCGACACTTTTCTAAAGCAATGGGTGTACCAGAGCGGACACGCGAAGTTCCACGGGAGCTTTGTCTTCAACAGGAAGAGAAACACCGTCGAACTCGAGATTAAACAACAAGAGACCGGTTCCACTGGAATCAAACGATATGTTGTGAGCATTTTTAAGTGCATTTTGCTTTCTATTCAAACTATTTTTGGGTTTTTCTAATTTTTCTGTAATCTAAGGGACCTCTTGTTGTGACCGTACAAGAATTGGACGGAACTTTCACACATAACGTACAAATAGAAGAAAATACAACAAAACACGATCTCACTTGTCATTCAAAGAGTAGAAGAAACAAAAAGAAAAAAATTCCTTTGTGTACAGGAGAAGAAGTTGACATGGATTTGAGTGCTATGGAGTAAGTTATATTGGCTTTAAATTAACTCATATTTGTCATTTTGAGGCAAAGCTGACAAATAGATTACAGATTAAATATTTTTTTACCTGTAATTTAAACATTTAATTATTTTTTTGAAGTCAAGATTCTCCAGTTTTGTGGATCAGAATAGACCCTGAGATGCAATTACTCCGTCAGGTTGTCTTAGAACAGCCGGACTATCAATGGCAATATCAGTTGCGTTTTGAGCGCGATGTTATGGCACAGATGGATGTCATTCGCTATATCGAGAAATTTAGTACTCCTCCCACTCGTAATGCATTAACTGACACCATAAACAACGAGCAGTGCTTCTATAGAGTCAGATGTGCTGCAACTCAATGCCTTCGAAAGGTGGCCAATCAAATGGCCACCACATGGACAGGCCCTCCGGCAATGCTAAGCATTTTTCGCAAACTTTTTGGATCTCATTCATGTCCACATATTATAAAATTAAATAACTTTTCAAAGTTTCAGCACTACTTTCTTCAAAAAGCTATGCCCTTAGCAATGGCTGGTCTCAGAAACTCTCACGGAATTTGTCCGCAAGAAGTCATTCGATTTTTATTGGATTTATTCAAATATAACGATAACAGTAAAAATAAATTTTCTGACAACTATTATAGAGCGGCACTGATTGATGCTTTGGCTGAAACAGTGACTCCTGTCGTGACTGCAGTTATTGACCCGACAGGTCTGCAACAAATTACAGCCGACGCTCTTTCACCAGATACTAAATGCATATTAGAAGAAATTACTCGATATTTCAATTTAGACAAACTTTTGCCCTGTTATAAACATACGGTCACTGTTAGCTGTTTGAGGGCTATCAGGCATTTACAAAAAATGGGTCACTTGCCGAGCAATCCTCTCTTTTTTCGTGAATATGCTGTTAATGGAATTTTTATTGATGTTCGCGAAGCAGCTTTAGAAGCATTGATTGACATAACAAAAGCTGAAATAAGGAAAGAAGACTTAGACTTTCTGTTAGATTTAGTTGAAAATGAGTCCATTCCATCCATTCGGTTATTTATTCTCAAAAATATGGTCAAAAATCCCCCCTTTACTAAAAATCAACAAAATCTCTTAAATACTGAAGACTTAGTCGACCGTTTGTGGCGGTTAATGAATTCACTTCTATCTTACGACTCGAAAATTCGTTGCGCTGTTGTTGATCTGTATTACACTTTGTACGGACGAGGAAGACCTTCATGTCTACCAAAGCCAGAAGTATAGCCAATCAATTATTAAGATATTTAATTAATAACTAATTTAATTCTTTTTGTTCACAGTTCTCAGTTGTCTTAAATCTCAAAGAGAAAAAAGCGACTGTCAGCACATCTTTAGTAACCGAAGAGATACCTGTGAGTATATTGCGGTGCTATTGCTTCAAACTTTTCACATGACTTTAATAATTAATTTCATTAAATCTCTAACCTATCAATTTGTTAATATCTTGAGGTGTGACTTGTTTTTGTGCCTATTATTACAATTAAATCGATTGACAAATTTTCAAATATATTGTCATAAGAAAGACGTAAAGATACAAAAAAAGGTTAAAATCCTTATTTTATTTATTCAGACTCATGAGTCCAAAGTGGAAGTCGTGGAGGAAATTAAAACTTCGAAAGAGATCTTTGAAGATGAGATTGTGAACGACATTGAAATGATGCCAATTGAGAGCTCTTTTGATGAAATGGTGAATAATTTGCATTTAATTTATCTGTTTCTCAACAATTATATTTACGTTTCATTAGATAAATGAGTCCAAAGCTAATCAGCAATTAAGTGATCAAAGTAGTGGTCATCTAATGGAAAGTGAAGTCTCTGTCCAGTCATCAACACTAGTGTTAAATGCGGACAATAAGCGATCTTTACTCGAAGACAATATGACAACTTCTACATCTAAAATACAAAATATATCAGATATGACGCCTGATGTGATGGCCAAACAATTGAGTCCGAGTCCGATACCACCATTCAATATCATGCCTCAGCCCAAAGAGAAAGATAAAGAAAAATCAAAGAAAGATAAGGACGAAAGCGGACATTCATCCAAATTACATAAAGACAAGAAGAAAAAGAAGAAAAAACATAAACACAAGAACAAACATAAACATAAACATCACAGCGACAAAGAAAAGCATTCTCACGATAGAACTGGCAGTTCCGGTGGCAGTACTAACCCTTCGCCTGTCAAATATGGACAAAAAAGTCCATAAATTATTTCTTTTATTTTAATATCTTTGATATCTTTGTAAAGTTAATTATAATCATGAATTGCTTTTTATGATAAATTACTTAATCATTTTTGAAGTGAATTCAATTTTTTTGTAACTCAACTGTAAATAAAATAAATTATTTTGAGTTATTTCCTGAGAAATAAGACTTTGAAATGAGAGCCAAATAATTGTTTACTAAACTTTTATTGGTTCTGAATATAAACCTTTAGAAAAATCGAGAACTAAAGCCATCTAATGATTAGCTAAGAATTGTTTGAAGTATACATTATTCGATATATTTGTATAGCAATGGCTATAGTATTGATGCAAAACTACTGTATTATATCAATAGTATTATACATTACTGTACTGCAGCAGCGGTTTAGACTCTTTTTCAAATGAGGTACCACTAAACCCACTAAACTCTCATTAAATTAATCACAAAAATCATTTCATTTGATGTTTTACTAAATAAAATTTTCAAAATAAGAGCAAATAATTTTCCTAAAGTTAATTGAATGAAAAGGCACATTTTTAGTTTAGGGTATTGGACCAATTTAGCTTAAAGTTGTATATGTATGTAGTTTGATGTGTAAATTAATAATATCAAAGAAATAAATGTGGCTCTCATACGGTTTTTCGAGATACTCGACTTTTAATGTCCAATTTTGCCATACACTTCCATTATTATTCCTCTATATAAGTTAAGTGCCACGTAATGATAATGCTTCGACCCAACGTATTATTAGTTAGGTTACGGTTTATCATTTTCGTGGGCGGCGGCGGTAGCCCCCCAAGGGTGAAGCTAGAATTCTTGTTAAAAAATTGTTTTACACGTCCTAATATGCATTT
>JAUJYT010000196.1:0-25313 GCA_033996565.1 Nanhermannia nana
GCTGGCGCAAGCGCTGCCGGCGACGACGCCGATCGTGCTCAGTCCGGAATTCGATCCGGGCGATATCGGCAGCAGCAATGCACACAGCCACGGCAGCGACGGATGAAGAGTTCTTCAAATCGTACTCGTGGATCATGAACTGGTGAATCACTTGAAGACCGAGATCTTGAATCAGGAGACATACGTTTTTGATTATTTGAATCTCGGGTTTGTTGGGTCTGTTTTTTCTCATTATTTTCAATTACTTTTTGCTTATCTGTGACTGTCATTGAACTTTCAGTTTCTTTTCTGACTTCTTTTATATTTCTTTCAATCAAATCACTAGTTTTCTGATCTTGTTTTTGGAATGAAGAGCCCTAACGAGTACAAAAGCAGGCATTTAAAACCAGAAACAAACATAAAAACAATAATAATAATGTATTTTAATTGAACTAATAATATAAGAATAAAAAGACGATTAAATTCCTACATGTAATGACTTGTACTTACAGAAAACGACAGAAATTTCCTCAAAAATGATGGCAATGTTCAGATATAATAAAATAACTTAGTATTCACTAATATTGAAGTAATAATTTATACCCTATTCTTACGTGTAATGCAATTATTTATTTCTACGATAAGCATGAATAAGGAACAGAAAAACGGCCAAATTTATCAATAATTATACATTTTATGAATAAGACTTACCTTAAAATCGTAGTGAGATTTTAATTTACGAGTTATTTCTGGGGATGAGGAGTATTTGCGTCCGCGCTTTGAGGAATATTTTTCTTTTCTTGAATTATAATCAGAACTATTGCTTGAACTACTGGTTCCACTTTCACTACTACTATCAGTTGAAGTCTCGGAATCAGAACCAGAGGACGATTCGCTATATTTTGCATGTTTTCGGGACTTATGTTCTCTCTTTTTTCGATACTTTTTATCTTTTATTCGTTTCTCATGTGATTTAGTTTTTCTTCTCTTTTTTGAATTACTTCCCGAATGATAACTGTCTGAATCAGAATCACTCTCTGATTCAGAGCTGTATTTTCGTGAGTTATGTTTTTTGCTTGACTTCTCTTTTCTCGACTTTTCTTTCTTTTTGCGCTTTTCGTGACTTTTGGTTTCCCTCTTTTCATCTTTGGGTTCAACTTGAGGTTCAGGCGAAGGATCTTTAATGAGAGCGTATCTCTTCTGTTGTAATAAAGTGGCCGCAGCCAAAGCTTCCTTTGCTTTTCTATTAGGGTCCAGAGAACTGCCTTCGATGAAGCCCGAGCTTATTTTTAAAGCATTTTTCAATTTGTCATTTTTGTCGAGATTGAGCTGAGCCATTTGGTGGGTCTCTTTCACACTATTTAATTAAAATTACATTTAAATCAATTGTATATATAAACAAGGCTATAGATTATTAAGAAATATAAAATAAACTATTTTTAATTTATAAGTAAAAACTGAGCATAAGTGTTATGATAAATGACCCCTAAAATGCTTGAATTAAGTCTTTAATGACATAATACTTAATAGGATTATTCAAAGCGTTTGCTCTACTGTTTCAACATTAGGGTTGAATCAGATATTGATTAGAGCGCAAAACAGCATCAAATTGTTGTATCAATATAAATAATTTGTTTGCCTTTAGTGTTATTGCACTATATAATGAAAAGTAAGTTAATGATAGTTCTGATAAGAAATACAAATAAAATGAAAACTTAATCTAAAGTTTAAAAAAACTATCAAATGGTTCGCATCAGTGATTATAAATGCAATGAAAAATTTCAATAAAACTTCAATAGAATTAAGTTTTGATGTAAACGACAATTTGAAGTATTGAACCGAAAGACTGATATTCGAGTTATAGAAATTTGAATAAAATCAGATGGAATTGAAAATAAAGTTGACGACTGATGAAAGCCTTACCTAACGATACTTTTGAGTCTCATTTGAACATTAGAAGCATTTGTGTCCCCTATAAAGCTATTTTGTTGCAAACACTGAGCAAAGCGTCGATTTCTATTGCGTTTTCTACGCCTTCTTCTACGATAAGAAGCATTTCCTAAAGAGGAACCGCTTTTCATTTGAGACGCAGCGCTATTATTATTAATAAATGCATTTAATGAATCAGAAGAAGTTGATGGGAATGGTGTTGATGCAAACGACTGGTGATGAGATGCAGCAAAAAATAAAGCCTGCAATGAGTTTCTCCAAAATTTCTCAAACTCTTTAATACAATTCTGAGAACACATTATTATAAATAACTAACGATTCGCTTAAAAACTACCACAAAATCACAAAAATTATAAACAATAGAAAAGACGTAAACTTTCTATGTTTATGGAAGACTTGGATTTATTGCGGAAGACTTTTAAGGCACTGACGGACTAATGATATGTCTCTTTAGTAGAGCTGAAACTTTATTCAACTGAAGGCAGATTATTTGGAAGACTTGGGTTTTCTTGAAAGACATTAAATTAAATGCTTTGACTGCCTAAATATTTTCAATCGATTGGAACATAGTTTAGGCGAATCGAGATTTGCATTCGATTCTAATGAATATTTTATTCATTAATGAACATAACATTTGAAGTTTCAGTCAATTTATATTCAAAATTAGATTGAGAAGAGATTTTGTAATACATTATTAGTGAAAAATAAAAGATTCGGTCTCTAATAGTCTCCACCATCTTCTTGCTCCTCATCCCCAACATATCAATCCTCTTGACTCACAATATATTGCACTTGACTTAAGAGAAGCGCACAAAGCAGTGAAAGACTGCAAAGCGGACAGTGAGCTAACAGAGAGCCAGCACTGAGCCAACTAATAACTAAGTGAATGCACAATAATTGGTTTCTCTCCTTTCAAAGCAACTATATTTTCGATTGGCTCTGATATTCAGATGCGCACCAAAAAAATCTATAAGAGTTATGGCATAACTGTTGGGCAAATGTTGGGCTACTGTATGACTACTGAAACATTTACTGATAAAGCTTTGATTTTCATCGCCTAAGACTAGCGTTGAGCAGCTCACAGGCTCAGGCGCACAATGAGAGCCAGGCTCGAGCCCACTGAGCCTCAAAAATGACTTTTAAGAAGAATGCGCAAAAAATAGATGTGAGGTCTTATCAAAATCGCGAAACAGACTCTATTCAAACTTTAATGTGATCGGAATCTACTTAAATACTTCAATTCTCAATAATTAATTCATTTAATTCTGTGCATCAAATTCAATTCAAGTCTTCTAAATAAGAATAAGAAACAATTAAACTCTATTTATTTCAATTCAATTAAATCTCACTTTTCTTTCATTTAATTTACTATAAACACTATTCAATGTCAGGCTCGCCACTGAGCCTGATAAGCTCGAGCCTTACTCATCGTTACTTAAGACTATTAGAGTCATTCTGTAAAAAATCTCAATCTTTTTTCAATGAATTAATACTTTTTTTTAGATAAATATCTATGAAATCTCGGATTTTGAAATAGACTCAAATATTTTCAAATGCTTTTTAATGATGAAAATAGCAAAATATCATTTCAATAACACTTTAACTAATTCTATAACTTTTTTGTATTATCCAAAAAGATGTAAAAAACATGTTAAACAAAACCATTAAGAATATTATTTTCTCATATATTTTTGAATTAATATATTAAAAATTTAAACCAATTCAGTAAAGCATTTGATTTACCATTAAATCATTTATGGGATAATCAAAAACTTAAAATAATTATAAAACTTTTAAGTAAACTGACAACGAGTCAAATAAAATTTAAATACAAATTAAGTTCAAAAGATATTTGTATTGTTTTAATGTAAGACAATATTTGTTTCAAAGAAAAAGTATTTAAGATATTTAGGGAACAAAACCTCATGAAATTAATTTATATGTGAACTCAATTTAAATATATTTAACATTAAATGATTAAAAGAGAGTTCAGTTTCAATAAAACATTCAAAAACATGACTCAATCGCGTCATTAATTTGCTTATGATATAGAAAATAATTATAATTAATACTCAAAGAGGACTTACTTTGGATACAAACGGTCTGAAAGCCATTCTTTCTTAATAACCGGTGAATCAATTTGTTCATTGAGAACAACTCTGTATTCCTTCACTTTCTTCTCGATCTCTTCAGAAGAATATCTGTTAATAAACAAATGAAACAATTGTTTGATTAATATAAAGACTTATAATAAAAGATGAGAACAAAAATAGGAATAAACGATAATCTAATGAATAAAAAAAGAAATCAATTGAAACCCTTGTTCTTCCATTTTTTCTTGCATTTGAATGCATTTGAGTTCAATTTGTCGTTTCTTCTGATGGTCTAATATTTCTTGATTTGGAGTCCGATTGAGCTCTGCCTCCAATTTCCTGAAGTCGTCTTCAGTTCTGTATTCGACTTTATTCTTTGTTTGCTTAACAAAAGACAGATTTCTTTGAACGTAACCATTAGTACCACTTCCACGAGCGGTCTGTAAACCGATTCCGTTATACATGAAGTGTATTTATCTATTAATTAATTGTTACAAATGTTTTAATTTTATATTTTTTTACATTTTTTATTACAAACAAAATAACATTTTATATAAATTAGAATTAAATAAACAATAATTAAAATCAATTATAAATACCTTTAATACTGATTAATATAATAGTTAAACAATTATTAAATATATTTTTGACACAAATATGAAATTTAATGAAATTAGAAGTGAATGAAAAAATAGTTATTAAAAACGTATTGATACTATACTTAATATAATGATTATATTATATTATAATAAAACTGTATTTAAGGCTTAAATTTTAAGCGCAGATAAAATGAATGACTCATTTATCCACAAATAACGTCTCAATTAATTGTCAACTTTATAAACTATAAAGTTTATAGATATTAAATACTGTATAAAAATTGAACCCGAGCTCTGTCTGTCAGTACAGTACAGGACATCAATTCAAGAAGAGGTTTGTGAAAAGCTATAACAAAAGACAACTTAAAGGCCATTATATTTTCGAAATCCAAAGCAAAGACAATGATTAGTGTTTTGAAAATACAAATCAAAGTTATGACAGATAAACAACTCTGTTAACGAACTCCTTGTGGTTAAAGGAGTTTGGATTTGTACTCCCTGTTAACGAACTAACATTTTTTTCAAATGTTACCATTTTTTAGATTGTGAACAAAGTTCTTGTTTTCTAAAACTTTTATAAGACTAGAGCTCTTATATGATAAACTTTAAAAACTATTATATAATGTACAGTATATCAACTCTGAATCAATTTATAAAAGTTTTATAAGAATTAATTTTATTTTGAAAAAATTAATAAATAAAGTTATCAAAAGTGATTCTTAATGATCACCACATAATTCTCTGCAATTCGTGAGATTGAGGCCATTTGAATGTATAAAAAACAAACATATAAATAGTAAAAGCATTTACTAAAGTATATAACGCCAACTCTAATGACAAAATGGTTGCATTGGTTGGCGGTATATTGAGTCTCCATATCACAAAAGCCACTATAAAATATCTGAGTTCTAATAGTTTTTGAGGCACTATTGAAATGAAAGTGCATAACACAAAAAGGCATTTCCAGTTGGAGTCCTTTCTTTGCAACAATTGAAGCATTGTTACGCCTGTGAATACATATATTGGAATTACTGCGTATGGCAATAGTGTCCCTTCTCTGCCCAGAATTCTTTTCCATATGTAGAAAGTGTAGTGACGATTATCTGCTAACAAATACGGGTGAACGTAAGAAAACTTGTTAATCACAGCCGCCATCAGCAGAAAGGCACTCATCATTTTCAATGGGAACTTAATAGTTATTGCTATAAATTTTTTTGCATTGTTTGGAGTGAAAATCCACGGAAAGGCAAAAAAAGATACGAAACCCAAAAAGTATGGAATTTGTGCCAAATGCAAGACTGCTTCGTGAGACCAGCGGTCGCCCAATACTATACCTTTAAGAAAATTCATTTCATTTATTTTAGAAAACAAATTAATCTTAATGTTTAGTTTTAATTCTTAATGTGTTAACGCTTTGTTGTTTATATGTTTAAAGTTATTGTTAACTTTTGTTCAATTAGAAAAGCTATAGCTTTATAACAAATCTAATTTATTTTAACGATTATTGTGAGCCTAATTCTGAACAAAATAGCGTTTACACAATAGAACTATAGCTAATGAATAAAACTTGAATACCATTGTTGTAAATGAGAAACATTACAAAAGCGATGGACACCAAAACATAACCACCGCAGATAACCATTATCTGAGGTGTTGCGAGAATTAATGATTTGAAAAAAGATGATTTGCGCTTCGATTTATCAGACAATCCATTCAAGAGCTTAAGATGAAGATAATTAAATTAGTTTAGTATGCGATTAAACTTTCTGATACAGTACTTTATAGTAACGAATAAGTTTATATTTAAGTTATTGTTAAGATTAGATGAGCTCATAGATAATGAGAGATAACTTTAATATTGCATGTACTGTAAGTACAGTACGGATGAGAATTGCTCTTCAAAACGTTCAAAACTATACAAATAACTTAAAATAAAATGCGATAATAATTGTTTACCTTAAGGCTCGTGTGAGCCGCTAAAAGAAAGAGCCAAACAATGTTTGTTTGTCTATACAATAGAGAGATCGCACCGAACAGAGAGGCCAACCATTCGTAGTTATTCACGTGAAACATATACATTAATAATACAAAGAAGAGAGATCCGGGATCTGTGTAGTATAGAAATGAAAAGAAGAATAGAGGCGGAAGAGTTGCCAATGAGACCGACGACAAAAGTAACATCAGTTTTGAAGTTCTCTGTCGACAAAAATAATACATTAGTAATAGTTTGGTTTGAATGGGTTTTTGATATTTGTGATCAATAGTTATAGTTATGACTTATGACTCACAGGTGTGAACCGATGGATCTGTACACTTATCAAATACATCAGATAATTGTTAGCACAGGTGAAGATCACATTCATCAGTCTTAATATAAAAACGGGACAAATCTTGGTCTCGTCCTCTTCACCAAAAGCATACAGTTCTGAGAATGGCTTAAGAAATCCCAGTGTTGTTAAATACAGACCCGGAGGTGTTGTGATCTTTGGGTTCCACTGTCAGTCAGATTAAGTTTATTTTAAATAAATTATCGAATGTATTAATGGTATAATAGTTTGAATTCATACATAACTGAAGTTTCCTTTACAATAGGTCTGAGTCTGTTGTACGTGAAATATCTCATCCATGTAAGGGGTGGGCTGTTGGTCATTGATTAGTATCATAATCGCCAATAACCCGAACCCAAAGGCAAATGAAATGAGAAAAACCATTTTGTTGAACATCATATCTGTGTTGGCTTTAAGGTATCCGTTCCTCTCATTTCTCTCATTCCTTTCATTCGGTCCCATATTTGCTATTTATTTCTTTTAATTGTTTTTTGCATTTAATATATAACTAATTAAGTGGTCATTGATTTGTGACAAATATTGCTCTCATTTCATAAAACACTTAAATATGTAGTTATTATTGTTTTGATTCAATTTCATATCATATAAAAGCTGTCATAACAGACACGTGTAATGGTTTGCAAAGTCACGCCTTTATTGTTATTTCCAACCAATCAAACAGTCTTTTTATATATGATATCAAAGATTGTCCACAATTTAATGTTATTATCTGTCAATTGCAGATCAATTGGACACTAAATTTTTTTTTATCTGTATCAGTACTTTCCCTCAAATCTAACTTTTTAAGAGATTTTTCACGAATTAAGACTTAATTTGTCAGCTTTTATGTTTAAGCTCTGAATCAGAACACTTTCAAGAATTAAAAAACAAGTTTTATTTTAATCCAATTTAATGACTGTTTAGACCCGTTTTAACCTTTATATTCTTCAATTGCACACACGTTTGACTTCATTTAATTGCAAATTTGCCTTTTATGGTAATGGCTTATAATCAGCTTTTATGTGAACACTAAAACTCTTTGCATAAGCAAAATATTACAGAAAATCAAACTTTAATATATGTTTTGCATTAATTTTCTAAAATTGAATTATAGAGAAATAACTCATTTTCATAGAAAAAATACTTAATTCATAAAAAATTATGTTTTATACAGTGGCGTAACCAAGAATGGCCACAGGCCTACACTTTTTAGGAAATTCTCTGTGGATCAGCTATAATCCCCCCTTAGCTGGTTATGCCAGTGCAGTGCCAGTGGTTTTCATCTGATAACTCATTTGCATATAAACGCTAACACTTGAAAAGCTAACCTTAATTCTGCTCTAAATATCGCACAATTATTATATATTTGATGACCTAAAGCTCCTTTTGTTTGGCACTCAATTAACATTCTTGTGATCGTCTGCTTTATCTCTATTATCAATTATAAACACAAGTTTTCAGAATCTTTTTTGCTATTAAAAAAATGCTTTTTACGTAAAACATTGTCTGTTTTGCAAATTGCAATATGTGCTGCATCTATAGCTACTGACAGCTTTATATTTAATTAGTCCACTATTAGTAGAAGTTATCAAATTAGATGATAGACTGAAAAATTACAATAAGAACTTATTTAATGACTAAATAAAGTCTAAATACCGGTAATAAAGTATAAATAATATATAAGAATATATAATATATTTATTAAAATTACAAAATTTGGCCTAAACTTTAAATTTAATTATTTAAATAAATTTTAATGAAATTAGAGATTCTTTACCAAAATTCTAGACTAGAATATAAAATGCATGTCATGTAAGATTCCCGTACTTCTAATTAATAATAAATTACTAAAGAAATTAATTATAAATAAATGGAATTAGAGTTCGGTTTTCTTAGAATCCAAAGTATTAGATGAGAAACTATGGAGAATATTAAGTCTTCCTTTCATTTCATTTTTCTTATTTTCGGTTAATTTTCCTGAAATTATATTCTTTACTCTTTCGATCTCACTATCAATAAATTTATTTCCTCTTTCGATAACTTTCTGCATAAGTTTGACATAAATATCGGCCGATTTCTTGTGGTCTTCATTTGTGAGTTCATTCAATCGTTGTTTAGCTTCGTTCGCAATCTTCAGCTGTTCTTCTTTGTCGGCATTCATGAAACGTTCGGTCAATTCGTCGAAATCTTCTAAACATTTATCCAAAAGAATTCTGAGTCCGGAATGTTTTCGAATAAAACTAATAATAGAATCGGATTTGAATTCTCCGTCAAAATGAATGGGATTTTCAAGTTTTCCGTCAATGAATAGCTTAAGGACAGGGAAGTCATCCTTTTTGACGCCATATCTTTCGGCCAAATCCATGTTCTCTTTATCGCCAAACTCTTGAACTCCTATTTCAGCGATAAGTAAGTTATGGTTCAATGCATTTGTGGCCACTTTTCCGAACTCATCGTGTTTTTCGCCATAAGGGTATTGAATGTCAAACTTTACTAACGATGTCTTAAATTTTGTGATTATCTGTCAATACATTGATAATTAATATGTTTAATAATTATAATAATTGATAATCAATGCAAACAATGCATACCTTATCAAAAGTGAGAGAATCTAAAGAAACAGATCCACGAAAGGCTTCGTTCACCGGCAATGATATCAATTGTAATTTCAATACTATTACTATTGATAACAGTATTGAACACTTCATTGTTTGCAATCAGTTATTAGTTATGTTAAAAATCAAATAATAATAATAATTGTATTAATTGTATTGAAATCAAAATCTAATAATTATTACAATTATTCGAAAGTTTTCTATAAAAAGAGTGCAATGTTTTTGAAATGTTTGGAATGACTATTCGTCTGTTAAGTGAGTGCTTCACAAACTTTTTAGTGAAGCGGATCATATATACAAATATTGAGTGGTTTGCATAGAGTTTATGTTGCGATTTATAGCTGCGGATCAATACAGGGCCATAAACACATGTTTGAGAAGAGTTGTGTTTAGTGAATGCCTATTAAGTTAAGGGCAATAGAGATAGAGTCAAACTTAAAGCACAGATATCGTGCTTTTCCTTTACGCAGTGCAGCAAACAGTAGGAAAAGTTGAACATAAAATACAAAAAAGTTTAGAAAAAAAGTGTTGTATTTTTTGAGATTAATTTACTTTACGTGAAGAATACATATGATGTAGTCGTTAGCGAGGGTTTAATTATTTCAGACATAGGTTCCAAACCTTGGTCGCAGTGATTTATCTTAATTATGAGTTAATTAATAGTAATCGACATCAGTTCAAATACGTGAGCCATCGCTCGCGTCATTACAATTAAAGCTCTATTTGACCAAAACTTGAGTGCGAAAAAGTTATATTAAGGAAATCTTTTATTCAAAGTATAATTCATTTTATGATAAATACTGGTAAATACGTATGTATTTCAAATTCATGCGAGAGTTTAAATGATTGCGCGCTCATAACTATCAATATGATTAATGAGTAAAACAAACCAAATATTTAGAAAATTTATTGTTTTTGCAATTTTACATAAAAATTCAAAGAGAAGACCAAACGATCACTTTTTCATAAGTCTATAAAATGAAATGGAGGGCCAAACAGTTGCAGAATAGTTGGTATCACTTTATACCCTTTAAATTAGTTTAAACCTCAATTTGAGACAAATAAAGCTAATGTTAAATTCTAACACATTTCATAACATAACATAACTTTTCTTCTTTTAAGATAACTTTACTCGGAATTAGAGTGAGATTTTTACAGTTTATACCCTTTGTCCGCGTGGGCTAATGCTAGGTGTCTAGGGTTTGCTCGAAAACAAAGGCATGTGGGCGATGCATCAGTCAAAGAAGTGCAGTGTCCCGGGTGTGTACTCAGAACCCTTCGATCATGAGTGCAACACCTTTCCACTGGGCTTTCCTGACTTCACTGATAACAAAACAATTAAAAAGTCTTATATTGAAAATTGCAAAATTGTCATTAAAAGTGAAGAATCGATAACGTATTACTAACTATAGACGATAGAGTAACTTCACAGCTGCTATGATCTCAGTCAGGGTTTTTTGTATAAATGTTACCATTTGAACCTAAAAATGTCAAGAATATAATCAAATGGTTGGTACAATTAATTTTTGATTTTGGCTTTTCTTCAATAAACTCTGTTAACACCAAAAGAAAAGCACAGTTTTAAGATTTATGCTTTAGTGCAGTGATGGGCAACTGTCGGCCCGCTGTCCGCTCACTTTTTGAAAAGCTATAGATACTTTCGACTTTCCTTTAGAAAATAGTTTTAATAGGATTTCGAAACAAAAAAAAAATAGTAGAATTTCGTTATAATTAGTCTAATGTTTTAATTTTATTATATTTTTGTGGTCAATGACATAAACTATGTTTTTCTGGCCCTTTGGGCAAAATTAGTTGCCCATCACTGCTTTAGTGTATAACACACGATAATAAAATAACTTCCAAACTCTATTCAATCTGAAAGAGTGATAGTTGAATAAAATTTATAATATATTAAACAGACAGTGATTCAAAGATAAAAATGTTTTCATAGTTTGTCATAGACTGGTCATAGTTTGTCATAGACTGGTCATAGTTTGTCATAGACTGGTCATAGTTTGTCATAGACTGGTCATAGTTTGACTAAAATAAAATTAGAAATTTCGGTTAATATATTTTATTCAATATTTTTAAGTTTTCAGTAAATATATTAAATTTTAATTTATTTTATCGATTAAATCGTTTAATATTTAGGCCATTATTCCAAAGATTTAATATTTATATTTTTCCAATTTCTAAACACTGTTTAATCATAATTAAAGATTTTAATTAACATTTATTTGAAAGGGTTTTTACCCGAAAATGAGCATTAAATGCATGCTTTCTATCTTAAGTTCAAACTTAATTATATGTCAAACTCGTATTACAAACAACCCTTAAGTATTAGCGAAAGTAACATGCTGTTTTTTACATTTTATACTAAATTTAGTCCAAAATAATTTAGTACTAAATTTAGTGTCCTGGAGAAAATTTATTAACAACATCATTAATAGTGAATTTGAGCCCTATTTATATTTTTAAAATGCATTTTTGTTGAAAATGGTTATCAAATAATTACCGAGTTTGGCATTATTTTGTTACCTACCGAAAAGAGGGGGTTTTATTACTGAAAAAATCATAAGCCTGATCATAGGTCAGCTTATTTTCAATTTGATGCAGAGAGGCTTCGATTAAAAAATTTTGCTGATTCTTTACAAGTCTAACGTATTCATTAATATACATTATTTTTTATTTAAATATGCAGTCATACAGTATTTTTTCATATGTAGAATCATTACGTAAAATAAGATAAAGAAAATTATTGCTCACATTTATCGATTAAGAAGAATAAGTAATTCTTTATTAATAATAATTTGTCTTTTAAATAATCTCACTTAAAAATTTAAAATATTTAAATTTAAAAATTACAATAAAGTATGAATAACTAATTTTCAGATAAAATCGTATGATTTTTTCATAAATTAATTTCAATATTTTTAATTAAAAAAAACAGAATTAATAGCTGGGAGAGAACGGGGGAACCACTAAAATAACATCTATGACTTGCAAAATATTACTCAATCTTTTATAAGTTTTAGTCATTTCCTCATAACGTTTGATAACATCAGAGAAGTTTTACAATAATTATTGTAAAACTCATTTTATGGTAATTTCCTTTTAAAATATAGATAAAAGATCTTGAGATGAGGCTATTTACAGATCCCGGAAAGTCAAATGGATTGAAGGATTTATTAAAAAATGATTTATTACTCACAATTAACGTTTAACGAATAACTTACTGATATTCAGTGCAATTCAATCAATACTCACAATTGAGAAGTTTCTTAGGCAACTAATGATTCGCAGAGTCTAGAGCTTGACTCTAAAGTTATATAATTTAATATTAAAAAGTACAATAAAACATTGTTAGAACCTATGCTCAATTTATTTATAATGTCATTCGCTATAAAAGGGTTCGTTAAAACAAAAAACAGTACTGTATAGTATTTCGTTTTTTATTGATACTAATGTTTGTATAAATCAATTTGAAATTAATTTTCAGAAAAAAGTATTACATAATAATACACTAATTATAGAGTAATATTAGTTCTTAAAGTTAACATTTAATTTGTGAAACTTGTTGCAATGCATTTTATTAGAATCTACTGTTAACCTGTATATTCCCAACTAGTGAATAGCATAAGCTGCTTTGAGCTGAACTGAGCTTGAGCTCAATTTTGGCTCAAGCTTCAAACTCAGGATATGAGATAGCAGATTAGCTCAAGCTGTTGAGCTTAGAGCTCAGCTCATTTCAAGCTCAAAATAAAACTAAAATAGTGTTAATTGTAAAATAGTATTGAATATTGGACTGCTTCTTATTTGCGTGAAAAATAGGTATCAAAATACAGCTTATATCAAATTCTATGATATCTATTTATGAATCATTGCTTTCAAAAAAATGTTTAATTTGATTTGAACTGCTTATATATAACTAGTGAATAACACAAGCTATATATGAGCCGCTCTGAGCTTGAAACTCAATTACTGTCTTTGAACTTATAAGCTCGAGCTTCAAGCTCAGGCTATGAGATAGCAGCTCAGCTCAAAGATCAAAATTTTGGACCATTGCTATTCACTATTCCAAACTAGCGCTGGTTTATTACCATAATTATCTTTTCGCATGTGATTTACGTGTAATTTTCGTAAAATTCTCGTAAAAATTATAATATATGTAAAATAATAATTTAGAAGAATTTTTTAAAACTTCTATTTAATTATGATTTCGATATCGCTGTCATAATCACTCTTTATATAAATTAGTTTTTGAAAGAAATTTCGTTTAATTTATTTTTAAGTTTTTCATAAATGCTAAAAACATATACGTTATTAGAGAAGAGTGTGTATTATTAGAGAAAAGTTATAAAAACTAAAGTCTGAACTCTAATTAACTTGAAATGGACCCTTTACTTTTCGGGCTTAATTTTCAAGGTTTTAGGGCTCAATCGGGTTTAATAAATTTAACTAAATTCGAGTTTTATCGAGTTTAATCCGAAAATTTATTTTCAAATTGTGACGAGTAAATTTAAAAACTTTACATTTTAAAATTTGAGATAAGAGGCTTGCGGTATAAAAAATAGATAATTTTAAACTTTATCATAATTTTCCTTTTTCATTGAGTGTCACAAATATTAAAAATTTTCAGTAAAAACAAAATTGTCAACTATTAGTTGATATAAAATCTTTCTTTCTTTACATTATACTACACTTACCTCATAGAGTTACAAATGTAATTTATTATATTTATGGTATGTAATTTTCAAAAATTAGAAGTGGGACAACGCTATTCCCAACCATACATCGCAAGGCATTGCATTGCCTAAGAGTTGATCGCCTCACAAAAAAATTCAAAGTAAAAAAAGTGTACCTTTGTTACTAGTGATGTAAAATTTCTAGAAATTATCCTTTATATGAGAAAATTTCTAGAAATGTTTCTCGAGAGATATTTTTTTAGCTGACTCCTCCCCTATCGCAACAGAAACAAATGACAGAACAATTTAACTAGATCCTATTCACTATTTTAATGACAATTTCAGATGTTGTAGGATTCTTATGGAGTGTGAAAGAGAAACAAAATTAGGCTTTAATACAACTTAAACAATATATACAATATATACAATATATACTTGTCGATACTCCTCCGCGTTAGACAAGGTGATTCGATATCAACTAAGTTATTTACTTCTTGTTTGGAAAGTGTTTTTAGAAAATGAAATTGGTCAGATAAAGGAATAAATATTAACGGTCAAATGTTAAATCATCTGCGCTTTGCTGACTATGTTGTACTAATATTAAATAGCCAAAGGGACATACAAGAAATGCTAAATCAGTTAGAATGTGAAAGTAGAAAAGTGGAATAAAAATTAATATTAGCAAAACAAAACTTATCCACAATTCACTTATATCACCGAATCACGTTAGAATAGGAAACAACACAGTCGATGTTGTGAATGAATATAAATATCTTGGACAGCTCATTCAGATTAATCATGACCAGACACAAGAAATTAAACGTCGAATAAGTTTGGGTTGGAGCGCTTTCGGGAAATACCGCGACATAATGAAAGACAATATCCCAATATGTTTAAAAAGAAAATTGTTTAACACATGTATTTTACCAGTCATGACGTATGGTTGTGAAACATGGGCAATCATTAAGGAAATACAAAATAAACTCTTGGTTGCCCAAAGAGCCATGGAAAGATCAATGCTAGGAATTACGAGACTGGATCGGAATATAAACACCTGAATAAGATCCCAAATCAGACTAGAAGACATAATTTTATACATAAAAAATAGTAAATGGAGGTGGGCAGGACATGTGGTTAGGAGACCTGATAATAGGTGGACAAAATTAGTTACTGAATAGAATCCTTGGTATGGAAAAAGAAGATATGGACGTCCTAAGAAGAGATGGCAGGATGAAATAGTTAAAATAAACGTGTAAAATTGGATATCAAAAGCACAAGACCGAAATTATTGGAAAAATTTAGGGGAAGCCTTGGGTGATCCCGTGAGTGAGCCTCCCTTTGGCCTTTGGGTGAGCCTGGGAAAGAAGGGGAAGCCAGCAGTGGGTAGATACAGGCTGACCATGATGATGATACTCCTCAACTTATATACCTACCCGCTTTTGACCCCTTAACTTATTAAGCACTGTATCATTTTTGAATTTTTTAGGTTTTATAATTTTTTCACTAAGAGGTCCACATTATATTATTCAATGGGAAGTTCACATTAATACTATATCACTGATTAATAATATCAGGAAACTAGGTTCCAATATTTTCTTGCTTAACCACTTGACCCCTTTCCCTACTGTACCCAGAAATTGTCTATTAGGCGGCCAGACATAAAAAAATCTAAGATTTGATAATTTTTAAAAATTCTATTCGCCCTATGGTAGTGTACTGCCCTAGGCTTTAACATTTAACCCCATTACTTAGCATACACTATATGATTGAATCCTTATAATAATATAAAAGTTGGAAAATAACTTGATATTTCTCTGAGATTTTATAATATTTTTCAGTGGGAAGTTTATATCAATATCTAGAAACTAAGTTTCAATTAGTCTCTTGTCTCACTACTTGTCGCACCAATGTAATATACCATATTATGTCAAACTTATTTTAATGCTGTTTTATATTTAACATTCACTAACGTCTATTTTAATGTTTAAATACAAAATAGCACCTATTTTATTATTTGCATTAACTAACTTTTATTTTTATTAACAGAACCATAATTCCATAAAAAAAAGAAAATTTCTCTATTTTTTAAGATAAATTATCTCTTGGGAAATATTTCTCGAGAAACTTTCTAGAAATTTCGGAATTCACGTCACTATTTGCTTCGGTTTCATATTTGATTAAAATTATATTTTTTCAAAAATATTTTTAATTATATTTAAGCTTTAATACATCAAATATTAGCGCAATTTAATGATTGTTAGTGTTTCTCTAAAAAAGATATATTTTTAAAAAATATTTATTCGACACATTTGTCGAAAAAATGATTGAAACCCTTCAGATTATATCTCGCATTAAAATTTTGTTTATTAGACTAGTGTCGTAATTGAGACAAAACTATTTTTTAAGGCAGTCTGTTATAAGTCGACAAAAGGAAATTAATTTGACTTAATAAAGATTTATTATAATCTTATATAATGAAATGATAGAAACCAAACCAAACTAAACCCTTTATCTCTTATTATAATTTGAAAATATAGTTTTCCATAAAACCTAATGACTTAATCCCTAGAACCCAACAAGTCTGGAAAATAGATTAAGGAAACCCTTATATAAAAGACGACATTATATTACATAAACCAAACATTTTACAGCACAGATGTCAAAAAAGGCAAATGTTATTGAATTTGCGAATAATTTGCTTAAGAAAAGACCGGGAAATACAGACTCCGCAGATTATTATAATATCTATATATTTATAGTGGTATTTACTGTATAAGGAATGCGTGGAATCTAATGAATAAGGAAAGATCCAAATGAGCACAACTACGCCATTCAGCATTAGGTCAGGGACTTATTCCTTACGCTTATATTTTGTAATCTATAGAAATATAATCTATTTTTCGTAGTTTGAAAACCACTCTCTAGTGTCTAATAAAGTTTTAAGCAATTAATTTACGAAACCGTAAAAGTAATAATTTCTTATCACACATTATATAACTTTTTGTTTATAATTCCCTGCATTTGAGGAATGACTAAAATGGTTGCTTATGATTGAATAGCTTTGAGCCAATCATAAGCTTATCAACTAATGGGAGGTTTTAGTGTTTCAAAGATGGAAGACTTGAGTGAGTGTGAGTTGAAGTAAGTTCTACTGTATGTCAATCTATGGGATGAATACTAGTTTACTGTATATCTGTATTAATATATGATATTGAATGTGAAGCAAAGTAACAAATTCATAATTATTAGTGTTTATGATGACTCTGTTTGACTCAATAGAGAAAATGGTGAAACTTTTGGTTCAAATGTTACTGAAATGATAAGTAGTACTCAAGAGTATGATGTGAGTTATGAGTTATCGTTAATTATTGCTATCATTTGTTTATTTATGTGTTAATCAATATTTTAAATCAATTCAAATACAGTCACTCTTTTCAATGCAGTCTTTCATTTCATTTCAATATCAATACTAAACTCTATTTAACATTTATTTCTATTTATCACTAATTTATTGATATTTTACTAATTATTTGAATTGATTTTAATTGATTTTAAATAACAATTAATTAATAGTAAGCTATGTATTGATAGCATTGCTGTGAGTCTATGGCTATCGATATATTGATAAATAATTAATTTGTTGAGCCTTTCCATGCATTGAGTCAATGGTTTACTAAATATAAAAATTAAGATTTTGGTAAATATTTATGCGATTATTGCTTAGCAATTGTCCTATTTTTGAGTTTTATTTAATAATTCTATTATTTTTTGTCATTTCCTTTAATATAAATATTTTGTTTGCTTTGAAGATGTGCTCAAAAGAGAGAATAATGAATACGTCATAAAAACAGTGTTAATAATAAGTGAAAAGTTTCCTAATCTTTAACATTACTAACAATGACATAATTATAATGAATTTGTTTATTAATAGAATATAAGTATTATTAATATTTGATTAGTAATTATGAAAATAGATTCAAATTTAATAGTAATTGAATTGAATGTGAGCTGTGATGTGATATAAAGTAAGCGTTCATTTGTATCTGTTTGGACTCATTTCACACAATTTGTCACCAAATAGTATGCAACATAGTATGCAAAACAGTAATAATAGTTATAATAATAATAATAAAAAAAAGTAGTTTAGAGTTAATTAGTTTGTCTAATTGACTAAATGTCTGATTCATTTGACATGTCTTATGTCTTATTCGGTCTTAAACTCAAAATCCTTGAATTTGTTCGCTTAAGGGTTGTGACTGTCGTGAGTGAGTACAAGCTAGAGATGAGATTCGCTGACTGTTAGACATATCTAATAATTCATTCTGTAGTCAAACATAAGATAATCAGCATTTGATAAAAAAGACTCCTCTTTAACGAAATGATAACAAATAAATTTGATAAAACTTAAATAAAGGCGTCTTTTATTAAATAATAGCCTTAAAAGACGCCCCAAATGCCTTCACACAAGTGATTATCTTATATTTCAATATTTTTTCACATATTTCACCACATGTTTAATCATTAATATGACCTTACATTCAAGTGTTAAGTGTTAGCTCGATCTCGATCTTCAATTTTATGTAATAATCCATTAAATGAACAAATAGTCGATTAAATACCTGATAACAATTAATTCAATTATATTAATGCCAAACAATTGAGTGATTATGAGTTATACAGTATCTAAATCTCAATATATATTATGTATTATGAAAGCATTCAATTGTTTGAAATAAATTTCAGTATTAATAACATATAACTTAATGAATTGATAGGTTGAGTCATTGGCTGCGGACAAGGCGTTATCGGATTTGTCTGAAGAACAATTACGTGATGTATTGGAACAACTGACTGATCATAATTTGCCAGATAGTGAAAAGTGTCCACTTGTGCGTCGGCTCAATGCGGAGAACGCTTCTAAGGATGAGTCAGATCTAGTGATTTCCACGTTTTGCAAATCGACTCCTTCTTCGTCGTCATCGTCAACATGTCGTAACAGTGGTCGGAAATCTCGTTATTCACTGCACAGAACTGGCAGTAAAGACGCGGAATACAAAACTCATGGTAACCACACGTTAAAGAAAGTGCATTCTTCGCAGTCTTTACAAGACTTGATAAGTACAAACTCTGAATCGATATCCATGCGATCAATCGGTGCAAATCGAAGCGGTAAAAGGCTTAACAAAGCCAGTCGTGCCAACTCATTCACTATGCCTTCGGGGTCTCAGAACTTTTGTAATAATAATAATAACAATTTTAATAATAAAAATACTAATAATAATGAAATATGTAGTGAGTTGTCTTCACCTGATTTAACATTTTCATCCAATGTCAGAACTAATAGCAGTCAAATGCAATCACAATCACAGCAATCATTAAAAAGTAATCGTAATAAGAATGTGAAATCACGCGCGACTTCATACATATCGAGCCCATCAGTAACTGCTTTGTGTGAAAATGAATCAAACAATAGCACTGTTAAAAGTGATTTACAGACATGTGATTATGAATCGGAGGTTTTGAGTACTTCAGAAATTTCTAGTCTAACTTATCAGGAGTGTTACGCCACTCAATCTGTACATCTGGTACACGACAGAGATACCTATAATATGGATTGTGATACTAACTCTACTTCTCTGTGCAATTCTGCGACAGACAAACTATATTCGGCTCAAACTGAAAGCTTTGAATTAAAAGATATGCGACGAAAGGTTAACATTATTGAATACACGAGTGAAAAACAAAATGATAGTTATGATAGTGATTCTCATTCGCATAACAAGTCATTCAATAGTGTCGACTCCTTTTTAGATTTAGGCCTTAAGGTTAACTCGAAAGATACTATTAAGACAGGAGTCGCAGAGCGAGTGTTTAACCATAATTCAGAGTATGATTCAAATGATTTAACTAATAATTTTCAAGACGATAATAAGGCTCTACAGGCTTATCAAGGTTTGCATCCATTTTGCTATATTGTAATAATACCGGTATATGTGTGTGATTTGATTTTAACTATTATTATGTTAGGTATTGAAGGAATCAATAAGACATATGACGAGAACAATGCATCGGTGCAGCACTCAGATCCAGGTAAATTTATTAATTAATACTGTAGTTTAGTGTAACTCAAAGATACTATTATATGCAACCTATTAATAGGTCAAATTTTTTGGCTTTTAGATTTAGCCAATTTGCAACATTATTCTAACAAATTGGACTCAACTGCGTACGTATATTATGTCTAAGTTTAATTTAGTTTAATTAAGTTTTACATAAATTTCAAAAATTATTTCAGTCGCAATGCTAACAGTCGTGAAAAGAAGAAGAAGAAGACAGAGCCCACCAAATTAGCCGAACAAATTGAAGGTCATATTGGCTTCAAAGATGTTGAATATTTGACTGATTTTGTCAATTCAAGTGGAAGCGATCCCTCTAAACAATTGACTGATTTTAATGCTAAAAACAATGCGTCTTTGATTATGAACAGCAGTTCTAATATTAAGGAAAATGCGAAAAAGAAAGAGAAAAGTATAACAATATCTGGTAATAGTATTCCTAAAAGAAAGAACGGCAACAATGTGTCCCCCAATCAAAGTGCGTGTGGAATAGATTCTAATAAGAATACGCCAAACATTCCTTCATCCACTTCTTCATCTTCTTTTAGTAGTGATGAAGCAAACAGTTTAAGCAAAAACTCAGAATTTGCTCAAAAGACTGATTCATTGATAATAACGTGTGAAACTACTAGTCCTTTAAAC
The DNA here is from genome assembly GCA_033996565.1 of Nanhermannia nana. NCBI lineage: Eukaryota > Metazoa > Arthropoda > Arachnida > Sarcoptiformes > Nanhermanniidae > Nanhermannia > Nanhermannia nana. The sequence continues at coordinate 21,007 of JAUJYT010000196.1, forward strand.
TCTAGTTTACATAACAATAAAGATAAGACCGCACTTATGACGCGTGAAGACTCTGACAATTTAGACGACGAAAAGGTTAATTCAGACTTTTCACTGATCAGTGGTGAGGAACACCTTTACGCTGCATCTGATTCAGAAATGACTGATCGAGAGAAAGGGTTCGTTACGCCTAAAAGCAAACATTTGAAAAGACGCAAAGGTCTCTCACGAAGAATCAATAATACCGGTCATCAAAGGTCTCCGATTCTTTCAATGCAATCGTCAACTTCTACTACTCCCTCTTCATCAACGGTTTCAGGCACTGGAGTCTATGGGCGAGGATATGAAAGTGAGCGTGAATTTACAGAAGAGTACCGCCAGAAAGAAGAGGTGATTCGTCGCAAATCGACGAGTTCTGTGCCTCACTCTGAACAAAACTCTGCCTATAACTCAGATGGAGAACTCTCATCACATTCAATGCCCGTTCGCAATGACTCTCATATAGACGGCAAACGATTTTCACAGTCAAGAACCACACCTTCATCCATATCATCGACACCAAAGGCATCGTATGCTGATATCGCAAAATCACTTAACTTTGGCGTTTCATTCTATAAAAGAGCTTCAGTTGACGCCATATATACTACTAATGCAATGATTGGACCGCTTTCTATAAACACTTGTGTGCAATACGAAGACTTTCCTCAACTCGACTTATCATTAACACCAGTGGCAGACGTCTCAACGCCTTCTTCTCCTTCGAGTAACTCTAAAATTATAGAAGCGTTGGTATCTCCACCTCAGAAATCGATTGGTGAGAAACGGGATCATAATAGTGACTCTTATACATGTAGTGCTCCGACATCTATGACTAATACTCCAATACCGCAAAATGAGTGCCTTTTTAGTGAGACTGTGAAGAGCAATACTGAAACTCTTGAGACCTTTAAAGGAGCTGTTGTTCCGCCTGTAATTATGTGCGATTATTCTGATTCCGTTCCATTGAGTGATATCGGATCTGTTACTTTTGGATTCTTTGATGATTTGAATACCACTTCTGCCACTTCAGGCCAACAAACCATTCAGTCATTCAAAGCAATACATAATTACGATTCATCAGAACATAAGGTACTGTATCCTGTTTTGCAATCGTTTACGAGTTTTCGACAATAATTGCCAATTGTTAGCAAATACTCTCAATGATTAAACTCTTCATAGACTGAAATGATTTACTATTTCTTTTATACTTAAAAAAACCATTTGTACTGCAGTACATCTACAGTACTATCTGTTGGAAAGATTTCGTCATTTTTTTGCAGTAATAGAATATTCATTATGCGTATACTGTGCAGCAGTGCAAAAAACTAATAGCAGACTAAATTATATTTTAATAAAAGTGTCGAAATCTTTCAAAAATGCTTTAACTCTATTGTAGGCGACAGACAACACATTTTTCTATCAATGAGTTGTCATAAACACAAACAAATTAATTGAATATAAAATAGAGTATATGTATGATTAAGTAATCTATTGTTTAGGCAAAGAGTCCAATCAAACCTAGTCCTGAAACGACAAGTCATGTGAATAAACCTAAAGTAAGTACTGTTCATCTGTCATATATTGATGTCGATAAGAAGAGCTTCAATTACGAACATATAATTGGCTTCATTAAGAAAGGTATTAATCATTTTATAGCTGTCCAATACAGCAGCGGTTTTCAACCTTTTCCATATGTGGTCCCACTCGACCCCTCATTAGACTTAGAGTACAATTTTTTCACATAATATGATAATTTTCATTAAAAACTGTGATATGCTTTAAAAATTGACTTAGTTTTGACGCTTTATTAAATACAGATTTAAGAATACAGCTAACAATTCCTTATAATAATGATAGAAGTATTTCTATGTCTTATGTACATAAGTCTTTATAATGTTAACCGTACCACTTTTGTACACTGTGTACCACCTACTGTACGCTTACGATAGGCTGAAATCCGCTGTAACAGTACTTTATCATTACTTTGAGTCTATTTTAAACTAAATGTTCATTTATAGCGTGGGATAACGCGAAAAGAGATTATCGAATCGAAAGCTACGAATCGACAAATGAAGTGAAATAACAGTTAAGTCAAGTCAGCGAAGTTTGTGCCACTTTGAAAATGATTTTATTAAGAAATTTGTTTGAAAACGTTTTGATAATTTGATTCATTCATCTCAAAGTTTTTTAAATTCTCATCTGATATAACATTTATTAAACATTTATTTTTCGTGCATTTTATTTCGTTGTGAGAATGAGAAGATCTAAACCTCTAAACTAAACTCTACACTGACTCTACACTCAAGTGCCCTTTGTTTTACTTAAGATCGAGTGCATCAACAGATAAACCGAATAATCGAATTGTTTGAGACACTTTATCGTACGTTGTATTCCATTATTTGGTTGCATCTAATCTACAAGTTTATGTTGATCGCTACAAAAGCTTATATCAACTCATAATAATATCAATTTGTGAAACATAAACGTCTATTTCTAATTTCAATCCAAGTGCGAGAGTTCTTCCGGACTTATTATGGATACAGTTAATACTTATGATTATTGATTATTTGTTAATTGTCATCAGTTTGAGTCAAATTGTTTTAACTTTTACTAATTTAAGTAATTTTTGTTTCTATCAAATCAGTAATTTTGTGAACTGTGGAGAATTACATGAATTACATCTCAAAATTATAATGTTTTAAATTTATTAATTGTGAAAATTTCATTAACTGATTATACAATTAAGTTGAACTTTAATTCCAATCAGTTCTTAAACTTTGTTAAAATTGACTAAAGTCTAAGCCTTTACGATAGATTCCATTCCTTAATCTTTTCGAGGCTTACAATTAATTACCTTTTTCTGTATCTCTTTTAGTGAGTTGAGAGTAACGAAAGGTAACAAATATTCAAAGTCTGATTAAATTCTTATAATTTACATGAGATCCGAACCAATTGTTCGACAATTAATTGGAAGTGTAATAGTTCTAAATCTTTTGTTTGTTTCTTTGCGTCGATCGTGAAAACTGTTCCCATTTTATTATATATTTATATATTTAAAATTAAAATGAATTTAAATTATTTAAATAGAGTTTCAATAAATTAGAAATATATTAAAGTTTTATATAAGTATTTAATTGAATGAAGTTTAATGAACTCAATTCTGCGAGTCATTTCTAACCAATGAAGCATAAAAAGAGCGCAGAGTTTGTAATGTTTAATAAATTTTTAACAATCATAAGTTTAATGCAAGAAAAACTGGATTTAGAACTATTTGCTTCCAACTGTTCACTATTGAGCAGTCGATCTCTATTCAGAAATATGATTAATAAAAATTAGGTCTAATTTAAATTAATAATTAGCTGAGAAATGAAATGTTGAATCCAAAGTCGATTCATTCCTTTAATTAAATGATCCGAACTCAGCATTCTTTTAATAAAATGACCAATTTTTTTAAAATTAAAAATCTATAAAAGAGGAAACATTTTTACCGGTTGTCATTATTATAGCAGTAGATGATTGTTAAGGTATTTAAAGTTCGTTTATTATAAATAACTATTGTTATGAATATATTTGCAAATTGTTTGTATTGTTTCTAATTATAATGTTTGAACTGCTATTTTCTGACGATTGGATTTGTTTTAATAGAAAGTTTCCTCAAAAACATCACTAAAAATAAAGATTTGATTTTAAATTATATAAAAATTGTAACATCCGATTTAATTTGAGAATAAAATAAATTGTGACTATTTCTGCGTCTATTAATTTAATGTCTGTTCTCATTTTCGTTTTTCGCATATACAGTAAGTGTGATGTTTGTTAATAGAGACATAACTCATGTTTTAATGGATACAAATTTTTATTATCAAACTTTTACAGTTATAAAAATGATAAAAATACATATTTTAAATACAAAACATTTTTAGAATAATTTTAATATTAATAAAGACTTTAATTAGAGAGAGTTTTTAATCACTAGAATCCGAATCATCGATATTAAGATTGATAGCAATGCTATTTCTTGTATGAACGAGAACTTGGTTTAAGTCAGAGAGACTTTCTTCATAAGTTGGGTCCAAATCACTATCACTTTGATTATGATTCGATGACATGAAACTCAAATAACTGTTGGACTCTTCAGAATGAGACGAATATAATGAATTGGCAGAAGAATCTGAATCGCCGTCAACACTGCTTTCGCTTTCTTCAGTTTCATATTCGTCTGAATCAGATGAAGAGTTGTCTGAGTCGTCCAATATGTTTATACGCTGTAAAATTGGTCTGTGAAGAGT
>JAUJYT010000197.1:0-25242 GCA_033996565.1 Nanhermannia nana
AACTTATGCTAAAATTTTAGGATATCTTTACTATTTTTATAGCTTTAATTAATTTTAAAATAAAATTTTATAAGAAAAATATTTAACGTTTATTAGTTTTAAAGATTAAAAATGGGCTCTCATTCTAACTTAACTCAAGACTTCAATACTTTTGAAGATAGTGCACAGACAGACATTATTTATTCATAAAAGTCTATGTTTATTACAATTTTTTGGGCTTCATTTGGCCTAAAATCAAAAATTAAATTAATTTAATTCTTCTGTTTCTTAGTTTTCAAGTTATGAAAAGTTAATGAAAATCTTAATGAAAAGCGATGGGATGTGAATAACTCAGTGGGTGTTCTTTATGGTATTATTGGCGTGGGATAAGAGATATGACTTCAGTTTGAAGACTCATGAAGACAACGGCTCAATCATTTTAGCAATCACTTCAACGTGTGTTAAATAAAATATTTAAGTTTCGATTATATATCGTTTCAACGACTTTTAGTTTTTTTTTGCATTTAATCAATAATTCTTTATTATTGTTTTGCTAAACGATTCTTTTCATCGACATTTAATCTGAGTTTTAGATCAGTCATTATTTTTTACAATAGTAGCTAATATTTATATTTATAATTATATATTTAGGATATCACTACAGAATGCACGATATGATTATTTACTTCTATTACTTTAATGAATGCAAAGCTATTAAAAGTATTACACTATTTATGACAATTAAATAAAAAATACAATAATTAAAATTATATTTTTAATCGTAATTAAAGAACTTTATGCAAATTGGTCTCACACTTGATTCTATCAATAATTTTCTCGATTTGCTTATTTCAATGGCGAGACTTGTATTTGAAAATTAAATAAAATGACCACAAAAATAAGTTTGTTTATACCTGAAAAAATTTAAATAAAATGTTCAATTTTTTTAAAACTGATTTTAAAGTTTTCACTTTTATCCTAAGCATAATGTATGGACCGTTAAAAACGAAAACGAGAACGAAAACGTGAAAACGTTTTTCAATAATCTCATTAAAATAACTGTTAATCCATAACATTAACTAATATTATTAATATAAAACTTACATAATTTTAACCGTTTGACTGACAACTCATCAAAAAAAAATTTGAAAAATACTGTCTAGTATTTGAATGAAGAAAAAAAATTCAAAATGAATTTGTCAGTTACATAACATATAACCGGTTCAATCCAAACGATTAATCTATGGCCTATTATTGGCTCATCGAGAATTTAAAATAAAGAAATCAAATTCATTTAAGATATAAGCTGAGGTTCAATCTGTTCAATTCTAAATAAATAATTGCTTTGCTCAAAGTTAATACTAAATAGTTGATTGAGTTTTTTGATTCATTTTGTAGAATTAAAACGTAAGGATTTTAATACTAAACATTGAATAGAGACTGGTCTGCAAAGGGAGAGTTAGTCTTTTTTCTCTTTTATTACATTTTATCTTTAAGTGTAAAGGGTTGTCCTCCTCAGTATCTCCTATACTAAGCCTCGTTGAAATGAAGGGGGCTTCTGAACAACCTGTCAACTCAGGGGCATTATGAGCCATGCATTCCTCCCTTTGGTCATCTCTAATAAGTTAAAGAGTTATGAAAGTTATACTTAATATTTGTTAGAACAACAGTTTAGTAGTAATTGCAGACTTGGACCAAACTCAAAGCCAGTTGTGCGGTGAAAGGCTTCTATTATGACCCTAGCACTGGGCCTTGCATTCTAAAGGGAGGCAAATGCTCCTTAAATATACCTGTTAAGGCTTTTCTTTTAAAAATAAACGAAAATGTTACGACAAGTTTTATTCCATTATTTTCTTACATTTTTTTATAACTGTAGATATTAAAAAATCATGTGATTAATCATTAATTTTAATTGCTCAATATGATTGGAATACTCCTTCAAATTGGGAAACTTTATATTATAGATTCGAAAAAATATTTATTAATATTTGAGCAGTCAATCAAAACATGATATGTTCGGCTCTCATCACATTTTAGTTCATTATCACTGTCAAAATTGCAGTTTTAGGTTTCAAATAAAACTCATATTTTTCTCTAATTGTTTTGATAATTATATAATGTAATTCATCAGATAATAAACAATTATTAAAATAAATTACTTTCATATTTATAATAATATATAAGACATGATATATAACATGAAAAATATTAATTTCTACCAAATGTAGGAATAATTCTAAAGCGAGAATTTTAAGATTGATCTACTGTACGAACCATTGTTTAGTTTATTCCTTGGCTAAAGTTTATACAGATGTATGAATCGTATATATATTATATATATATATATATATATAAATAGAGTCAAAGTATATAAATCAAATCAATTTCAATAAACAAACTATAATTTCTCAGATAATTTGTAACATTTTGATTAAACACTTAGTTTTTGAGTAAAATTTCAATTTGAAACCTTTATTCATTGCAAGTCTTGATTATTGTTGTTCTGATGGGTGGACTCACCCAAAGAGTTGACAAATTAATATTTTATGAAAATACAGTCGGAATCTTGAATTCACATAAACTTCATTTTAGGAAATATAATGAACGGATAAATGACTCTCAGCTGACACTTCACTATATATTTGGCGGTCACGGCATTACTTAATTTCCGTATGTTTTTCTGTCATTTATTAATAGCATTCATATTAATAAACTTTATTCAAAGTTAATGAGTTTTTGTTAAGATTCAAAAATCTAATCAACTTCTTTTCACTCAAAAGCAACATCTTATCATAGATAACACACTGATCCATAAAATAGTCATTAAAATCAAGGCTAATAAATCTTTGATCTTTTTTAAAAACTAAATTTCACAGTTAGTCTGCAAAACAGATTTGTTATAAAAGTCAATTATATACGCATTAATAACTAATATCAATATAATGCGTAAGAGTAACAGTGCAGATATAAGTCTCTAATTTTAAACGTAGGTTTCGACGCGTATCAGTCTCAATAGCATTTTTATCTGGGTTTAAAATTTTAAAACCTTTCTTTTTAAGACACATTTTTTACATCTATTAAGCGGAAAAACCATCGGTTAAAATAAAAATATAATGAGATCCAAGGAATAATTGAATATTTTAATTCTAAAATTTATTAATCCTTTTAGTATACAAAAAAAACTTATAAATTTACTCATTACTAGACTCCAGAATAGGGACTTAAAAACTGCCAAAATAGGGAAGAAATAGGGCCAAAAAAATCGTTAAAATAGGGCAAGAAAATGGCAAAAATAGGGAAAATAAAAAATTTTTTTGATATCAATATTGATATTGTTAATAGAAAAATGCTAATTTATTGTATTTTAATAATAGATTAGAATTATAGTAAATTTTTAAAAATTTTCTGTTAGTTTCGAGTAAATTCTTTCAGAATATACTTGTAAGTTGAGAATGATCTTGCAACCAAAGGTATAATTTTTCAATTTTTACCTTAAAAATGAAAAGGGGACCAAAGGTATCTTTTCAAAATTTTACCTTAAAATTTAAAGGAGCGATAAATGTGTACATTTTCGTGTAAATATTTAAAATTTGAAAACATGCTGTATGAAATGAAAGCACATTATAAATGAAAACGTTTATTTAATATTATTCAAATGTGACAAACCTTATCTCTTTCGAGAAACATGTGTCGCAAATTTAATATTATAGGTATTTTATTGAAAAGAACATCATAACTAGAGTGAAATTTTTATTTAAAAATTGATTTTATACCTAAAATTGGCAAATTAGGGACTTAAGCATGAAAATAGTGAAAATAGGGAAAAATAGGGCCTTTCAAAATGCTTCTTTCTGACATATATTGACTTTTTGGGTATCCTGGAGTCTATTCCCGGTCATTTTGGGACATCGACAAAAATAGGGAAAATCACTTTTCTGGAGTCTCTACTCATTACTGCAATCCTGATATAGAAAAATTAGTGTAAATTCTGGTCATGAAAAAAACGTTTTCTTCAGCCAACTTTCTAATAAGAGGAGATCTCACCTCAGCCCATGCTAAACCAGTGAGATTTTTACAGGTGGAACCCGTGTCGGCGTGGGCAAACGCGTCGGGCCATAGGGATGTTTAAAAAACACTGAATATGTGGCCAACATATAGCAGAAGAAATGGGACCCGCCTGGGGTTCGAACTCGTACCCTTCGATCCGGTCATTTGATTCTGAAATAATTTTCTTGCTTTAAAATATGAATGGATTGTAAGCCAGACACAAACAAATAAAAATAAACAATTGAATATTTGGCTCATTTTAAATGCATAAAAACAATACTCTGCTTTGAAGAATAATTTTATATATATTCAAAATGTGAAATATAATAATTTTGAATAAAAAATCAAATTCTGAATTAATAAGTGAAAGTTTTCAACAAATGAGAATTTTTACTTTATTTCAGAATTTTTATTATAATTTTCACGTAAAAGCAAGTCTTCGAATATGGTATTGAAATTCAAAAGTTGTTTTTCATCTGAACTTAAAATCTACTCTAATGTTATGATTCAAAGAAAGTAAAGGAAATTTTACTTGAATTTCGCTTTATATTATACAGTATTGAATAGAAATAAAATCCATAAAAGTTGATGTATTTAACTAAAGCATGTTTTTTAAAAATGCCTCCACTAATGCAAAGACAGGGAGTTTTGACAGAATTCGCGCAGCTCTGTCTGCAAAGTTTAAAATAAAATTAAGGACGTCTGTAGAGAACTTTAAAATACTTTATAGAAGATTTTCATTTTGATAAAAAACTCTTACATATTATAAATATATTAGCGTTTGGCTGCCAGTAATATAATGTCGATCTCTAGTCTTCATGAGTTAGTGGCGTCGAACTAAAGTATGTGGAAGGGCTCAATTCGGCCCAAAACTAATTTTGTAGTAATTTCAAGTGTAAGCCTAGACTTTAATCTCAAATAAACTGATGAATTTTTATAGCAAATATATGACAAGTTTATAATCTTTTTAAAAATAATCATAAAAGAGTCATAAATTATTTTGACCTTTTTTTATGTTATAACTATTTTTCCTGATTTTTTAAAGTTCCTCTTTTATGAGATTTCCAAAATTGAGATCATTTTTGATACTCTACTTAATAAATTGATTTTCAAATGTTTAGAGTGTTCAGAATGTTGAGTGCATTCAATTTTTATTTTAGATTATTTAAGTAAAGAGTGCAATAGCAGTCATAAGATTAATGAAATATAGATTAAGTTTGTTTTGAAGAAAAATATTTATTTATTATAAGTGAATGTCAATAATCAAAAATACGAGAATTACATGTTTAGAAACTATAACCACTAAGATGTAAATAAAGTGATTAATTCGTTAGTTTTTGATCAAATTTTAGAGTAAATCATTTATTGCAATAAAGTTTAAATTAAATAAATTGTAAATAATTAAATAAAATAACACATATATTAATTTATAACATAATTTACAAATACTAAGCTTGATGTGCAACAAATCAATAAGAATTGAAAGGAATAGGTATTTGTTTGTCAGTCTATATATTAAGGATAATATGAGTGCGAATATAAAGAAAGTGTGTATCGATTCATGAATAAGAATGCTTTCTCTCATTCTAGTTGCGACTCAATTTCAACCTACTTTAAAGCCTCAAAAGTGGTCCAATTTGTGCCAATGTGTAGGCACAGGTTATGCAATTTTTTACAATCTGCTTCTTTCAGGATTTCCTGTGTCTGTTTTGATGTCACATTTTTATCTGGAAAGCAAAGCACTAGAGCACAAACTAATGTGAGTGTATGGTGTATGGTGTGTGTGTGTGTATGTGTGTGTGTGTGTGTGTGTGTTGTATGTTGTGTTGTGCTTGTGCTGCATCGTCAGGACCGTTGATTTTGAGTTGCGTTTTTAGCAAAAGGCAGTGATCATGACTGCTATTACAGAGTAGTGGCACACACACAATGATGAGCTTAAAAAGCCACAAAACAATTTTCCGTTCATAAGATATAAGATAAGATATATTTTAGTACTTATCGCTCAGTGAATGAACATTAAAGAAAAAAAGCAAAAGAATTGAATGAAAAAAGTGAATGCAATTTAAATATAGAATATAAAGAATAAGACATATATAATAACTAATAGGAAAGAATTAGTTGATGTGTGATATCGTTGCGTTATTATTGGCAATCACGAGCATGGTATGAAGTTCCTACCTCTGTCTCTAATACAGTAAGAAACTCCATACCTCGCTTGTGATAAAAAACCAACATTTTCTTGTTTTTGTTTTTATCACTTTTGACTGTTTGGCACAAACCAACAGTTACTATAACTAACAGCAGAGGTAATTAACATTAGAAGAATTCTGTTTTGATGGAAAGAGTTGAGTTCAGTTGAGTTTAGTGCTGCTTTAGGCTTAATTTTATACGCGAACAGGATATGAATGTCTCAATTTTTTGAATATTATATACATTTACGTATATTACACTTCAATTCTGAGATCAGTCTAATATCCAAGTTTTCGATAAAATTAACCAAATTTTTATTTTTAACCAGTCATAGAGTTTAATGATAAAAGACTTTTAAAGATTTTATTGAATGCTAAAAACTAATAATTATTACTATAAATAAGTTAATAGTTATCGAAAGAGAGTTTTACAAATATTTACTGTAAGTCTAGCAATAAAAATATCAAAAAATATCAAAATAAAAACTGAAACTTCAATATTTATATTTTATTTTGCAACCGAAAAATCAAAAGAAATTTTGATAAAAATTTTAATTAAATCAAAATAAATATTTATATAGAAACTTAAAATTAATTTAAAAAAGCCATAAAACCAAATAATTATTAAATTTAGAATTTATCAATAATTTATAAATTTATTACTAAATTTTTGAGAAAATTGATCCCAAAGTACGGTAAAACTAATTATTGAAAACTTGCAATTATTTTACCAAAAATTTTTTAATTATTTAGTTTGTATGCATTGGAGATACGAGTAATAGAGAGCTTGACTACTCTGTTATTAATTGCACAGCTCTTATACACAATACGCGTACAAACGAAAAAAAACTAAGAAATAATGAGACAATAAATCGATGGAAAGGAAGATAATTTGCTAAAAAATAATTTAAAATTAAAAATAGAGAAACCGTTGAAAAAGTAGTGAAAAAGCGATTAATTGATTGGAACTCATTTGTTAACAATTTGCACAAATTTGCGAACACTTTAATAAAGCAAATGATGTAAAGCATAAAAGCATTAAAAGCATTAAAATAATAAGAATAAGTGAAATGAGAGGTCTGTCAGTCTATAGTCAATAGTCTATTAAAAAATATAAAAAAAATAACTAAAAAGGAGATTCAGTGCATGTGAAGAGACAATTACGACAAATGTAAGTTTACCTGAGATAGAGAGTAATCCAAATCCAATATAATAATGAGACAAATCTGTAATAAGACAAAAATAGACAGGTTTAGCACTTTCGCACACCAAAGAAAGTCACTGTTTTTCTTGTAAGTGTCGTTACTATTAGTGTTAGAGACAGTAGTATTAGAGAGCGCTCTTTGCGAGAGCGTAGAGCGTAAAGCAATACACGCTGTACTGACTCGTGTGTTGCAGAGCCATAGCCTTCATAGCAACACATTTTGCCTTTGCCTTCCCGGTCGATCTGATTGATGTGCATTAGTCGCATGCAGTTGGTCCCCTTCTCTTACGTAAGAACAGGCAACACCACCAACAAAGGCCAACCCCAGAATTGCGCGCCCAAACTCTCTGCCAATGATACTATTGACGCGTGAGGACAGAGTTCATCCTATCTGTATGTGATGTCACTGTCATCTATTATAGTTATATATTATGGCAGATCTATAATAGAGTCACTCATACAGTCACGAATACAGTCAGTCGTCACTGCTATTCACTATTTAATAAGTTTATAATTTAAATTAAATATCAGGACTTTGAAAAAATGCAAAACCAGCCACCGCTTTATTGAACGCTTATATCAGCTTTACGTCTAAGTTTACTAATATTTTCAAGTATTCTATTGTTTTTATGATGAAGAGTTACAACTCTATGCAATCAAGTTTGGAGTTGTTATAAACAAAGTTTTTCGCAAATTGTATTTATGTGAGAACACTGTATGACGTTTTATGCTGTCTTACAACTAATCACACAGTCAGACAAATTTCAATTAGAACTCAACTGACAATAGACTCGTTGTAAACCTGGAAAACTTGATAAAAAATTAGTTGATTCGCTTTAACTACGATTTAAATAAATAAATAAATAATTTCAATTTGAGAAGTTTGCTCATTACAGGCGGGTCGGGCTTTCCCTCCATTGGGATCTTGAGCTTTTGGTTTGGGTGTCGGGTCAATAAATTTTCATAATAATTATCATAATTATAAGTACTATTCCATACCTTTCCTAAATGTATATTTTCCTCATATCTTTTTAATAATAAATTAGGCGTTTGTGCAATATTTTAGTGCAACTAAAAAAATTTTGTTCGTTAAATAAAATTTTGCACTAATTATTTGCGATTTTATTCAACTGTCTCTTATCTTTCTTTTGAAAAAAGTGACATTTTCTTAGTTTTATAGTTGTGATACTGTACGGAAATATACTGTATTTGAATCATAAGTTCAAACGAGCGAATAATGAAAAAAAGTTTTTTACGAGTTACTTAATATTCACTACACTTTCGCTTAGAAATAATAAAAACAGTTTTTATAAATATAATATAAATTAATTTGAATGAGTTATGATATTAAAACTTGTTTAATAAAAAATATAGTGGTAAAGCAACTTATAATATAAACGACGGTTTATTCAACTTAAATGACAGTTTGCAGATAATTGAGCCTATTTTGCAGATTCTCACTCACAAAGAAGCATAAGCTTTAAATTGAATTCTGTATTCATTTCACTCAAATTGATGCAAATTTTAAGTTTTTATTTAATATCGTGTAAAATGCTAGTGTCCGGTAATCAGCAATCAATGAGGCATAGCTTGACTTTAACCTCACTTGTGGAACTAAATGGTATCCTGTTGACATGGCATAGGCATAGGCACAGGCAGTTTATTCATAAGCATAGATTCAAAAAAGAAAAAAAGTTTATGTTTTATCGCGTTTTTTCCTTTAGTTTTATTCTTGACTGACTTGTAGAGCTCACCAATGCTATAGTTTAGTCGTTTTGTTCACTACAAAAGCAAGAGATTTTTCTCACCCCTCATAATCGCTCTCATTAGTCGCATATTTTCTACATATTTTTTCGCTCATTCATTAATGACATAACTAATTAATCTCGATGTGGTGGTGGAGAGGTTTTTAATAGAAAACGTTTTTTCTCATTTTTGTTCCTTAATGTGAGCGAACTTCTTGTTGTGATGACTGCGGAAATTTATAATTTTCAACATTGCAAATATTTGTGAAGCTTCACCCCGTTCTTAATACAAAAAAAGTAATGACATTCTAGCGCTTAAGATAATGAAAAATATCTGTATTGTGGGTTTCAGTACAATATACTGTAGACTAGTTTTAGGCTATAGTCGAGTTTTTTGTTTTGCTCCGCAAATAGTGGTATGCGATGCCAATCAAATGGTTAGGAAAATGTGGTGGAAATTAAAAGAGTTAAAGGGATAGAGCCATGAAAATCATTAAACTGAGAATAAAAAAACAAGATTTTCAAAAGAACCCTTTATGTCAATATTGATATTATTTTTGAAGCTCAAAATCCGTTATATGAAGTTTCAATTTAAAAGTTTCGCTTTAAATTTTATTAAAAAGGGCTCAGTATGTGCTATAAATGTGAATTAGAAAATAGTTTAATACAAATCTCATCGCCGAATATATTCTCTAGTTTTGAATTGAAGCTGTTATTCATTTAAAGAGTGAATAGCTTTTCATTGCAAATAATTAAACTCTTTTATTTCAATATTATTATTCTTCTTCAAAAATTGATTGATTAGTATGTATTTGTTTGGTTCAGTCAACTCAAGATAGTAAGCAAAGGTGCGGAGACATAATGTGCCACATCATCCATTACGATATTTTTATTTATGGCTAAGAATCATAAATACAGTTGAACTCATTCGCCTTTACATACATATTATCATAGATTCATCAAAACGTACGCCTAAACCAGTTATAATATAACGATAACTTTTTAAATGTTAGCGTTAGAGAAGTTATTGTTGCACTTTCTGCCAAATAAATGTTATACCGGTATATACAAAAAGTATTGGGTGGAGTGGAGGGACTCTTCGCTTAAATGATACGCGATGTTTGAAATAACAACGAAATAATATTGTCTATACCTTAAAGGCTTTCTGGGTAATTAACTCCACCCAAATCACACCAATACAGAAACCTTTTAAACCGATTCATTTTAATTTCTCACTATTTTTCATATCCCACTCAGAATTGGGCATTCAATTGGGCATTGAATCGGGCATTGAATTACCATAAATACAATTGAATTAATTTCAAATGAATCAATTAAAAACATCAGAATATAATAACCTTTAATATTCTGCGCAGAGATTTTCTTTTTCTGCAAATAGTCTATAGAAATGAATTCATATAAAGGTATTGTAATAAATATGTGCAATAATGGATCCTTGAGTTAATTGAATAGACAAATGCATTATTTATTAGTGTTTACCATATTAAATGTTCACAGAATATAATAGAAAAGAGCATAACTTAAGGAAAAAACTTTTATTACATAAGACAGAGCTTGCAATAATGGTTTTAATACTATTCTTGCAATATAGAGGGCGGCATAGTTTGTATAATACGGAATGTTGAAGCTGTAGGGAATCTCAAACGGCTACACATGTATGCAGTAATAGCTTACCTCAATTCTGCTTCAATTAATGCATTATATATTCAATGAAAAATTGATTAAATGCTATTTCAACATAAGTTCACTTTTCAAATATTGAAATTAGAATTTCATTTATTTCTAAGAATTAAATGATAAAACATTTTCAAAGTAATAATAATTCATTTCTTTGCTAAAAAATGATTCGCAGAATAAGTCTAAAAATTTTTAAGTTGAGACGAACTTAACTCGAAAAGCAAAATAATTTAATGACATCTGGAATCGCTTTCGGCTAAATTTGAATAAAAAGGATAAGGTCTTATCCTCTCTCAAAATAATTCTCCTTTTAGTTGCTTTTAAAAAAGTTTTCATTATTTTGAACTTTTTTGGTTAGTACGACGCTCGACACAAAGTGGTATTAAAGCAGCTTTTTCTACAACCAGTTCAAAAGCGTCTGTCATTATAACTAATCATCGCTTAAGTTCCTCTCATTTTGGGTTCGTCTCACACTAATGTATGCCTAAAGGGAAACTAAAGAACTGAACGCATTTTAAAACTCTGATAATCTCGAAATGAGTTTAACTTCTCAGTTAGAAAATAGAAAGATATACCCTAAGAAAACACGCTTTTGTTCTTTCAATCTATTTCTTCTTCCATTCAAAATGTTCTTTTTCTCAGCAAGTTTTAGATACGATGTTCTTATAGGGGAAGTCAAATCATCCCATTTGTGAGATCGCAGTCTATTATTAAAGTTAATAGCATTCGAACGCTTAAGTTATATAAAATTAAGTTTAAGTTTAGAATTATATTCTTTGAGTCAGTCATCATATGTCTAACATTATTGGCTAAATAGCAAAACAAAAAGATGTCACTAAACACTATCATTATTTAGTCAGATTAGTTATCTCTTTAGAGCTTTTTTTTATGAAATGCATGTTCCGCTATACCACCCAAAGCGTTTTTAATTATTTAAGTCTTCTTTGATTTAATGGTATATGTCATATATTCTCTCATATCTACTTATTTTAAAGCTCACATCGCTTTCACATTAGTTGCTCTCCGGTAATGCTTATTACTATGCTTTCAAACTAGTGTTGTCACAAAATTATAGAAAGTTTCTCGAAAAATATTTCTCTAGAAATAATTTCTCAAAAATCAAGAGAATTTCTTTTTTATTGACTTCCGATTAATTTAATTTAAAGTTTGGTAACTTATTTGTCTGAAACATGTGTTAAATAAATATAAACATCATTAAAATCTTACTTTGTTTAAAATAAGTTTAACAATTAGTGCTTCAATGGGTGAAACAAGAAATTATTTGAAACTTACTTTCCAGATATTAATGTGAACCTCCCATTGAGAAAGCGTATAAAATTTCAAAAAAATATCAATACATTTCCAAATCTTATATTTATTTAATCATAAGGACTCATGGGTAATGCGTAATAATTTAAGAGCCAAAAGAGGTCAAGTGCTGTATATAAGGAGTATCTGAAGTTATATCTGGAGTTCATATTTGAATCATTATTTGGAGTATATATTGGGGTATCTCAAATTATCTCCAATAGTGAAGAAGTCACTAAATCTTGTTCAGAGTTTTATTTATGTGGTGGTAGGGGAACGGGTCAGGCAAAGAAATTTTTCTCATCTGAAAGATTGTTTCTTAAAGTTTAACATCACTACTTCAAACAGAATTGTTTTTCCGTTATTATATTGCATAATATTAGTGTGTAATTTAAAAATTACACCAATTTGTTTGATCGCAATGTCATAATAATTTATAAATTATTTTTCTACTCTATTGTAACAGTTAGAACACAAGTGAAATGGAAATAAATTGATTTAGCTCTTTATAATCATGTAACATGTGTTTTGCACAATTATTGAAATGACTTTTCATTTAGTTCTTTGTTTTTCGCAAATCTATATATAATTATAAATTTATAACTTTTATCACTTTATAACAAATTGATTTTTGAATTAAAAAACAGAACATCTTAAATGGACAAAATATATGCTCTAGTCAAAATTAATTATTTTATTAGTAAAGATTTGTATATATTGGTGCTTATTTCCCAATGTTAAAGAATAAACAATATTAAAGTTCTGGCTTATATTAGCATAAAATAATTGATTAAATTCAAAGCCTGTACAGTAAGTATTATAAACTGACGGATGAGATATGAATAATAAACAATATTTAAGAAATTAAAAATTTAAGAACGTTTACAACATTTATCTTCAAATGAAATAAAAATATTTTTTCCAATAGAATTCTGGAAACAATAGTTTATTAATTTGTTAGGAAGACTTTGATAAAATTTGATAATAATTTCATATGTGAATTACAAAAGAAAATATTTGAATATTAGAGTTAATTTTAGTTTTTTTCTATAAAATTATTTCAATTGAATTAAATTGTTATTACAGCAGATTTAAACAAAAGCAAGTGAACAACAAAATCCACTAAAAGCTTATTAAATAATATTCAAAATTATATTTACTATTAATTGACTTCAATAGATAGACTACATATTACATAATCAATGTTAAACTCATTTTTCAGCTTTATTTTGATGCTTTCAAAATAAAAACTCTCATTATTCGGTTGGATTCAATTGAAAAAAATATAAATTATTGGTTACTATTTATTTTGAAAGATCTCTTTCAGTCTTTCTCTATATTTGAAATCAATACTATGGAGAAATAAATAACTAATGGAATTATTTTTCTCAAATTGAATGTAAAATTCTATAATCAATAAAAATAATAAGTCATAATTGCATTAAATGGTAACTCCTTTATAAGTTCTCAAGGCTTTGGAGGAGACGTCAAAAATAAAGTTGAGAGCATTTAAGCATCAAAAGTGTCGACTTATGTGAAGAAGTGTCAAATTGAAAGCTCTCGCATAAAATATTAGATTTTCTGCAAGATTTATATTCTGCCCGATATAAGCCTCAAAAACCAATATCTAAAATTTGCATTAAATTTTGAAATTCACAATGGAGTTTAAAATGCTGTATTTTATGCTACAAAATAGAAAAATAAAAGTATCTTATGCCTATATTAGTATTAAATCAGAAAATTTCTTTAAATTTTCTCAAAGGTTTCTTAATTGATAAAAATATCATATGTGCCAAATGTGTCCTTAACTGCTTACGGATACAAAACATTAAAAATTCAATAAAATAACACAGCAATCAAAGCGAATAATTTTTATGAAAATACGATTTATCTGATCCTAAAATTTGTATAATTTAAACAAATTTTCGCAACCATTACCCATTATTTTGAAATAGAAAACTTGATAAAAATAAGGGATTTTATATATGTCTTACATGAATGAATAAATTAATACTTAACAACTTATAAATCAAGTTTTTTGCAATTATTTAATAAAATTTTATTAAAAATGAAATCCTAAGTAACCAAATGAAAAACGAATGAGTTATTAAGGATGTGAAGCATTAATGCAAATGCTAAGACATTAAAATTTTTTATTTGATTCTATAAATCAAGAAATAATAAATTTAATAAAAAAAGAAAATTTTATTAATAGTATATCTAAATTCATTGAAAAGTCTATTTAAAGTAGAAAAATGATCGGCTGGAGATGTGTTGTCCAAAAAGTGCAAATAAATAGGTCTCTAAAGGAATTATACTTGAGTTTCTGTGTTTACAGCCTCGAAGATTATATAGTATGTGAGTTAAGTTTATCATTTTAATTGCAAATCAATGATTTGTGTGCAGAGACTCTGATGTAATTCTCAAATGTTTGCTTCTGTATTCGTGCGCAACTTCAAGCTCTCAGAATGTGTTTGGGTGTATGTGCAGGTGGTTTGCAGTTTTGCCGATTTATCGATAAATGATGGCCAATAATATTTCTTCTGTTCAATTTTCATCAATAATAATTGCAATTCAAAATTGTTATGTCTCTAAGTATGGAAATCTCTAAATAATTCCTATTTTTATTTTATTTTAATGATAGTCATGTACTATAAAGTTATAAATTTTCGTAAACTTTGTAATTTATAGACTATTTGAACTATTTTCGTGCTAACAATGATTGCCAATTAAGATGAATTTTATGCCTGAATTCGTTTTTATCGAATCAATGTCAACATGAAATTTAACAATAGGTGAAATATAGTAGCAATAAATTTGGTAAAACACAATAAACTATCCTATCCTAATGCCTATAATAATATTCAGAACGTTATAAAGCAGTTTTATTCAACAATACAACAGTTAAAATAGTTATTTAATATCTCTTAATGAATGAATTCAATAAAGTAAATAACGAATATAGAAAACAATTACTGAATTCGCAGCTCATGTTTTTTTATAGATAGTGTGTCTGACGCCAAATTTCACCAGTTGGTCATAAATTTGAACTTTTCTCTGCTTTACATTAAAAAATACATTTTCTGTATAAGTAAAAACCTGGAGTTAACTAAGAAGAAAAAGTTGATATCTATTGAGCGATTATTCTCTCTAAAGTTTGATACAAAAAAGTGTGACCAAAATATATGATAGAGTGAGTGAGTCTTTGAAAAAATGCTTTCGTATATTTATCAACGTCTTATTTATTAGTGCGCTTATGATTATTTTCTTGGAGTGAGTTATATATGGCTATTATTTCCCCAAAGAGCTGATTATTTAGAAGAAAAAGAGTGCAAAGATTTTTTAGTTGGGGAAATACTTGACATGGAATGTCGCTATGCAACAAAGCAGGCAAAGGAAAAGGTTTTTTACATTTTATTTAAAGATAAAGTCAGCTTTAGTGTGAGAGGCTTTTAGTTTTTATGTATTTTGTCAGTGAATATAAAAGAGGGTTAATACTAAACACAAGACAGAGTTATAAGTCTCTGTCTGACTCACTTCTCTCTCTCGCACACACTCACATACGAATACACTCACTCACACTCTTTCTCTCTTTCTTAGGTATAATTGGATAGTATTCGTGTGCGTGTGTTTCGGAATAATATTCTTCGCATAAATAATTGAATGTACCACTTCTTCACTACTACTTCACTTTACAGAATAAGTCAGTGTGTTAGAGAGGAATACTTTAAAAAGTTTTAACTTTTAAAGCTAAAAATATATTCAATATATGCCTTTAAGTTCTTTATTTCTTTCTTCATTTCCATTGAGATTTTAAGATAGAATCGTATGTCGCATAAAATGCGAAACTTTTTCGAAAGCTTTCCAATCACTTAAGATTTAGCATTATTAATGTTAGCATCACTACATCCAAATAGAATAATATTAAATTTGTATATTTTTCATGTCTTATTATAATTTTTTAGGTAACTTTGGATTTGACCGGAATTCTCTTCTCATAGACTAAGAAATAATCTCAATCATTCCCATTGCGTACAGGTTTTGAATAATTCGGCCCAATATTATTTGCATATAGTAGTGCTCAATCAAATCCTCAATATTTACTCGAATAAATTTTAACATATTATTTAATAGAATTGAAAACTAATTTGCTTCGGCAAATATTTTTGAAAGTAAAGTTAATCGTTGGAATAAGTTTAGATTGAGTTAGTTTTTCAATAATTGAATAACTTATAATCATTTTATTATTACCAATAAATTGTCAATTTAATTAGTCGAACATTCTTCTAACTTAAATTGTTAATAATTGTACCGTTACTGTGTTTTATAAAAGTATATTTTATGAAAAACTATAGTCTATCAAAATTTTTTAAAATTTAATTATGAGACCAATAGCTTATAAAGTAATTTCAATTTGATTCAGTATATTAAGGCTCACATTTGAAAAGAACTCATAATAAATATTCTTTGTATATAAATTCTGGTTTCAAAAAAAGTAATAGAATTTTGTTTAAAAAATGTCTATGAAATCAGATTTTAAATTTTAATTCCTTTCATAGCATGTAAAATAGTTGCAAACATATTAAGATCAAAGAAAAGTAGAATCACAAAAAAATATACTCAACGTGTTTGATAGTTCATCGCGAATAATGTTAACTTTTTTGCAAAGAAGTCATTTGCTTTTTGTAAAAAAAATATAGAGAAGTCATAAACAAATATATTTGACTATAAATTAAATCTCGTATATCTATAGAAATGCATACATACTCTCTATACTCTTTTGTATATCGAAATCGATTTAGGTTTTGGTTCTGAGTGTAACCATAAAAACTAGAATTGCTGGGGCAGAGACGCACAGAGCCCTCAACACACAATCTAAACTCTTTTCATGCCTTTGCATTTTTATATATATATATTTTTTTTATAGAAGTGTAACACAATTGTATACACTCTTTATTTCTTTGACTCGATTGCATTCAAAAATTGCTTGCCATCGCTCAAAACGGGTACAATAAATAGCATACAAGAGCATTAAGAGAAAGCAATATTTGCATGCATTTAATATTGAACGGAGTTTTAGTACATCTTATATATACAAAAATATTAGTTAGATATACACATACGCACATATACACAAATTCTTTCGTCTGAGGGGATGTCTTTCTTTTTATGGTTCTCTTTTATGGTTTATTGCTTATTGCATATGCTTAGATGCTTAGACGCTGATGCGAACTGGATTTCAAGTTTTCAATATTACTTCAAATTTTTATTCTCTTTATTGGAGATATATATACATATATGCTATACATCGCAAATTTATCCACTGATATAAGAACGCTTTCTATACAGACAGTAACTGTTAGCCTATAATTCTTATGTTTTACAGACTAGTTATGGTAAGAATATCTTCGAATATTAAAATCAATTTAATTTTTATGAATTTAATATTCATTAAAACAAATACAAAATGTGCACAAAGCATATCATATAGAATAAACTTAATGACATTTATGTCAAAACATTTAATGTGTGTAATACACAATTGAATTCATTTTTGATAAAATTAAATGTGAATTCTTATTAAAATTTTGGTCAATTTTAGTTTTTGTTTCTATTTATTTCATTATACAGAAGAATGAACAGAAATTCTTAAACAAATATAAATCTTTAGAAATTTATGAGAAAATATTCTTAAATTTTCATATCATTTAAAGGAATAAAATTAAAATAATATATTACATTACATTTGAAATTTCTAAAACTCAAACAAATAAAGTTCAATTTCCAAAGTGGGTAAAATACAACGCAAATTGAAATTTATAAATTAAATAAAAATGGTTGACAACATCGTGTGTAGTGCGTATTTATGTGAAAGAGTTTAGGAGAAACAATTTCCTTAATCTATATCACAATAGCAGCCAGAATGCAATATTATAAATTCCCATTCCATGCTATACTCACTTCTGTTATAATAATAAGCCTTTGCAAGAGCCCAACTGAACTCTGATCGACATGTTCTTAGAGATTCCAATTAAAATAACTTGGGATCGATCAAGATTTCCACTTTTCTATTCAACATTCAAACACAGCATCACATCCAATCTCTCTCTCTCTCTCTCTCTCTCTCTCTCTCTCTCTCTCTCTCTCCACTCATTTTTCATTCTCTTCAATTTCTAGATCACTCTTTTTTAAATTCTCTTCAGAAGAGATGCAGGCATTGCATTAGAGAAGGTATTGAAAAAAGCGAGCGAGAGCTCAATTTTAAAGTATTGAATGTTTATAGGAAGAAGAGTGAACCAAGAGTTGAGATAAAGATTGAAAAAAGGAGAGCCCTATTGTATGCATTGTGCAGCAACTTTTGCTGATGTGCACTCAAGAAAATTAACCATGCATGCAGCCAAAGAAACCACAATATATATATATACGATATATGAGTAGGCACTGCTTTGAGCATAAGAAGCATAAGGCTGTTGCTCTTAAAAGTTAAGTAATATACGAGCGCATACATTAATAAGTTACAATACTCTATATATTTAGTAAATATAAGAGCCTTTACCAGCTTTAGCTTTCATACTATTTTTTCGCCATCATTTACTAAGTTGAGTCTCTGCTCTGCTTTATTTGATGCTATACTACACGGATATATACTTTGCATTATGATAGATGAGCTAAACATCAAAGGATGCATATGAAAGACTGAATAACGTCAACTTATTGATGATGCACTGCCTTATTCAGAAAACTCTGTTAATACCATAGATAAGACACGTTAGGCTTAGTGTTTCTTTTTGGAAATCAATTCACTCTATGATTTTTGGTTTAAAAGTATTACTAAAAAAACTTATATCTAAAGTTTGAATTTCCTATATATCTATGTTGTCATATCGAAACAGTGCATGTTCTATATCAAGCTTGAGTTTTAATAATATTTTAATGCAAAAGTTGAAGCAGTTATTCAGCATTTTGTTACTATCAATGAATTATAATTTCATAAAATGTTATACTTTTATGGTCTTTGGATTATTAATCACATTCGCGTCGTTTTATTTGTAAATAACCATTAAAACTAATGAGTTTATAATCAGGTTTTTCTCAATTATTTCCTGAATAAAATCATTTTTGATGAAGTATAGGCCAATTTAATTAAAAGGTCAACTATTTTTTTTATCAATAAATTCATTTTAAAAATCTGTTACATAAATGAGTAAATGAGTAAAATTGAAGTCTTAAGAATGTAATGATAGAAAAGTCATGACTATAAGCCTGACAACTATTCGATGTCGACCTAGAAAATGATTCTCTCTTTGGTCTCTCTTTTGCCACTAACTCACACCTGCATTCATTGAATCAAATAAACGGAACGAAGCATTTATTCAAACTATTACTATACAGGGTTTGGTACTTCACCGATTGCGAGTTGGATGAGAGTTAACTGTGTTTGAGGTGCTATACATTGAGCAACTATAGTGTATATCACGAGCAAACTTACTCTAGCCTTACCCTGACTTTATGCAACCCTTACCAACCCATCCATGGGAAAGTGAACGACATGGAAGCGTATATAATATGCCATAGAAGAGAGAATAAGCGAAATAATGCAGGGAATAAATGCGATGCAACTGTATTGCATGATGAAAATCATGTCAAGGACAGGCAAGTTCTTTCATTTGGTTCCTCGGGTTAAACTTTTTTTTGATATCAAAAGATGAAGAGCGCAGAAAAGCAGCAGAAGGGGTCTTACAATTTGAAAATAAGAGGTAAAGGCATTGCCGTTGAGCATATATACTGCAAACTCCGTTTAACTATAGTGAAAAAAGTAAGGATTGCCCGAACCTAAACCTAAGCCTATCTGGCACTCTCATTCTCTCATTCTCATTGCCAAAATGTCATTGATGAAACTCTGACAAGCGTACAGCCCTACAGCCCTAACTGTCTAGATGTAGGACACTTATTCACTACACTTTTCTTATAACTATTTCGCACATTTATAGTTATACATCTCACCCAAAATCTTTAATACATGAAATCACACCTCAATGAAGCCAAATAATAAGACTCGTCAAAAAAATTTCATGAGATCAGCTTTTTTTCAGTTAAAATTCGGTAGTTTTCAACACTTTCAAAAATCAATTTGTTTCGAAAATTTATCAAACAGTATATTACATATAATGGTATATATTTATCTTATATATGATTACAGCGTTCAATATTGAGTTAGAGCTAAAGAAAGTATAGTTTAAGTTTTGCACTGAAACACAAAGATTTGCACAGTTGTGTAACTCTATTAAACCTTTATTTAGTATTTGTTTCAGTTGAGGTAATTCATAAAGTTTATAATGGTTTTAAGTGTGCTGTACAGTAGAGTACAAATTAAATTAAATGAAAATATTGCCACATGTACTCCTTGAAGAGTAAATCTAATAAGATAGCTATTTAATGCATAAAATATTTGGATAATTTAATTTAACTATTTATGACTACTATTGCTATATGAGCATAAATTTTACATCTCTATCAAATAAATTTCTTCCATTAACTGTAAACACATTTATTTATGAATTATGAGTTAACCTAAGCTATAATCAAATGCGATTCTAAAGTACAATAGGAATTGAAGAGTTAAATAATAAGAGAATAGAAATTCAAAGTCATTTGTTATTTTTTTCAAAAGAAAAGACGACAATAAGCCTTACATTTAAGTAACTATTTATACCAATTTTCATTTGAAACAAACAACTAAATGATTACAATGAGAATAAAATACATATTATTTTTTAAAACCTAATTCAATAACAAATTTATGAGTTACTGAATGAATTTGTGAGCGAACGTATAGTTTAATAATAGAAATAAACTTATGTATTACTAAAACGATAATTAAATAGTGATAATTTAGAAGCCTTCATTAGATATAGAATCTATTTTGATACTAAACGAGCTAACACTCAGATTATTCATTATGTATTTCAAGGTTGAGACCAATCCTAGACTAATGAAAAATTGTTGCACTAATTTCGAGACAGGAATTAAGAGTAATCGATTGGAATTTTTTTCAGTATTGCATTCACCTAATTATGAAATAACTCTTTCTAATTGAAAGTATAACTTATTTTCAAAAAATATAGTTTAACCAGTTTTATGAATGCATTGAAACCAATATAAAATAGTCTTGACTGCCATTTTGTGCACACAAACTCTTGTTTGCCGTTTATTGCCATTAAAATATGGTGGACTGACTACAAATCAATAAATCTGTTTGTGATAACTATAATGTAATAAAATTTCGAAACAAATAATTTGCCTAAAATTGATTGTGAGATACTTTCTGAGGCCGGTATTCACTTATAGTGTCTTATCGTTACTGTTGGTGTCAGTGCAATAAGAATAAGATTTTTGACTTAAAATAAAATCTAAAAACTGAAAAATCGTCTTAAAAACTCACCACAAAATGGCCAAAATCTTTATTTTGATGAGAAATATAGTCTTTGTGTTTAATTTAGTTGATGAGTTCTGTACGGCCATAGTTAGCATATATAGCAAGTAATCACATCTTTACAGTTTCAATAAGTTTTTTATACTATCCATTAGCACATCGACAAAAAACAATGGAAACCGATGACGATATTCTGGCTGAACAGTGAGATGAACGGGTTGTGAGGTGGCGTTGGATAGGATACCATTGCCATCACTATATCTCACTATATATAAGTGCGAACATCAGAAAAGCGCAGGATCTCGACTGAGAGCTTGTGAGACTTGGATAACATATAAAATACATTATAGGGAAGAGTCTCTCGTAGAGAATACTAGTTTCTGATCAATGACGCAAAATATAACGTCATATTTAGACAAAAACGTCTCTTATTATTACTTAAACGTTGGCTTCTTTTTACTCTAAATTACAGTGATTTTTAAGATGAGATGATATTCCCATATAATCAACACAAAAGACACCACAATATAAACAATGATTAGTTTACTTGATTTTTGTAATTTTTCATTGAATTAAATAATAATGATATGAAAAGAGATGATTTGATTGCACTTTCATTTGACAGAATGAAGAGAATTAAAGTAAAAATAATTATTATTATTATGATTACTCTTATTAAAGTATGATTGAGTAACAGATTGCAATTGTAGATATTGCAAGTTTTTCTTTTCACCTTCTTTCGAGTCTTAGACCTTCTTTCAAGTCTGAGAGCTGTTAACATAAAGCGTTTAATTTGTTGCAAAGTTAAGCATATCGAGCATATTGAGCAGAAACTCTGATATGACATCAAAGGCCTAATAGGGCCTTAAAGTTAGGTGTACTACATATACGTATGACTTATACACACATATAGACGAAAGTTTTGAGAATTATGCCATATCTATAGAATGGTTACCTAACCGTATAAAATCGTCAGAGTTCGAGCGTGTCAGCCAACATGCAGGTCGAAGGGAACTCTGCTCAAAGGCAACCACATCTAAAATCAAAGAGCTCTCTACTTTAGCGATACCCTTCCATTCCATAACCAGATATTCAATGAGCACAAGATTTGCAATAAAAAGTTTTACGTATTTCTTATTCAATAGTCAATAGTAGACCCCTTAGCCCTAACCCCTTGTTGATATTCTTTTACCAATTTGAATAAGCAGTGCAAAGGCGGGCACATTTACTCTATTCTCTTTCAGCTATTATTATATAAACCTTTTTCTTGAATCTTTTTACTATTAAATGCGTTCATTTTTCTTAAGCCCCGTTTGTATGTAATATACTTTTATG
This sequence comes from Nanhermannia nana, assembly GCA_033996565.1. NCBI lineage: Eukaryota > Metazoa > Arthropoda > Arachnida > Sarcoptiformes > Nanhermanniidae > Nanhermannia > Nanhermannia nana. Next base: position 22,939 of record JAUJYT010000197.1, read on the forward strand.
TCTCACTGTGTGTATACATACTTTGGGAGCGGCTCTACATTTGCCTTCACTGATATTATATCAGACCGATCTTGAGGAGAGCGATTTGAACATTGGGTTGGGTCCGCACCCCTTAACTCTGCGTTTTGACATGTATTAACGGATACAAACCTGGATATAAAGGCTGCTTTCGATCCAAAACTCTCTAAACTCTCTCACTTTTACTTCCACTTTCTCTCTTTTCTTGTTCTTGTCTCTCATTCTGTCTCTTGTATTCTTCGTTTGCAAACTATTCATTTTTCATGCTTTTTACTACAACTTATGCTCATGTGATCCAATCTGGCATCTCTTCAAAATCAAATATAAAATAGATCGGTTTGAGTTCATACACAATATAATTTTCTTTATGTTATTTTCACAATTTTCAGAGGTTTTTCTTTTGCATTCACTCGAAGGGAATATCGATACTTAACTCTGTAATGCTTTAAGTATTTCTTTGAGTAATCTTAATATATATTGTAATTATTATTATTATTTAATTAAATTCAATATAAGTTTAATAAATTATTCGAAGATTTTTATTCTGGTCTTCAATAGGGAAAAGTATTTCAAAGAAAAAGATGCAAATTTGAAAACGAAATCTCAAAATGATGTCAAACCCTATTTTCCATTTGCATTTTCTATTTAAATTTTCAGAATAAATTTTCATAACAAGTTTTACAAGTTTAAATCCAAACTAAATTATGGCAAAACATTTTGTTTTAACCCCCAAAAAAATCGATAAGTTATTCAAAATTTCCCTTTTTTTGTACTATTTATTAAGTATACAAACAATGAAACTTCATATATATTTTTGGGCATATATTTAAAAATTGAAGACAAAATGATCTAAAATAAAGAATTCATATAAATTAAATGCAGTATTAGATGAGTATAATATAATACATTTGTACTGCACTTCAATTATATTGATTTTTAATAATAAAATTTAAATAAATAATTCAAATGACTGAAGATGCTTTATTTTTCTATAACTTATAAAAATTTGTATATGTAATATGCAATATAATTTACATTTTACTACCAAAATAAGTTAAAAAGAAAATTTCTAAAGATTCACTATTTTAATATCGATATAAATAAATTTTACAAGTATTACCTGAATTAGATTTGAGCGAAATGATCAAAGAGAAGTATAAATAGTATGCACGATTGGTCGCCTATTTTTAGCTGAACAATTCAAACAGATTGCATTGATTCAAACTTTTATCATTAAGAAATGGGCTGAAAATCAATGTATTATTTAAACTATAGAAAAAAGTTAAACACATTTACATTTAGATTAAATTATAATTTTCCACAATTAGAGTTCATATAAAATTGTAAATAAGTTTAATATTTTTGCTTAAACCTTTAATTATTATAAAATACAGTTAAATCAGGTAAAATTTTGCCCCTTTCATAAAATTTGTTTTAATCAAATTTTTTATACGAATTTATGTCAATTAAATAATAAATTTCTCATTTTTACTGTTATTATTATAAGCTTTAATTTGTTTAAATGAAGCTAAACTGTAAGGAAACTTCAGTTAGAGTTGAACTTTAATAAATGTAAGAAAGACATAAATTAATTAAGTATTTTTTCAAAAAATTAATTTATGTGTGGCATACCATACCTTTAGAAGCATATCATTCTAAACTTTGTCAACATATAAGCATAAACCGAAATCATACAGAAATATTCATTTAAACTTCATCTGATCCGCTCTTTAACACAAACCTTTTGGGAATAAAAACAGTTAACTATTTTATATAAGCGTTTATCATATGACGGAAATTAATTCTAGGACTTGGAGTCATTATTCGAGACAAAACTGCTCGAAGTCGCATAGTTTCAGAAAAAAATAGTATTCAACATAAACCCTGTAATTTTGTCCTTCAAACCCGAATTACTTATTTAAAAATATCCCGTTCAATGATTAACTCTAATAAATTCTAGTATAATATCCATAAAAAATAAAAACTCAATTACATTGTTTTTTTGTCAGACTTACTTTTGCTACATTTGGTCAGGTAAGCAATATAGTCAACAGAGAGCCAGGGTTTACATAAAAGCAATTAATGAATCATTGAAACATATGTTAAATGTGTTAAATGAAACTCTCGGAGTATTGAAAAATGGGAAATATTTTTATTCAAGCCGTTGAAAGAAATAATAATCTGTATTATTGTATTATTATAAATAACAATAATGTATTATATTAAGGATACACACCAGACAGACAGACACAGACACACACACACACAAACACACACGCAAACACA